>JAWPHD010013108.1:0-70740 GCA_037043455.1 Cyrtodaria siliqua
CATTGGCTATAACTTTCTCATTTCTTGATATGTCTTCATCAAACTTCAATATATACTCATCATAACAACATCGACATGACCATACTAAAATATAAAGGTCAAGGTTGCACTGAAGGTCATTATATCAGTTAAATACTTGTTTTTTTCATCACAAAAACTTAACGTTGGCTATAACTTTCTCATTTCTTGATATTCATCAGACTCAATATATACTCATCATGACAACATCGACATGACCCTACTAAAATATAAAGGTCAAGGTCACACTGAAGGTCATTATATACCTTAAATACTCTTTTTTTTTTTCTTCACGAAAACTTTGTCAAACCAGTTTGTCAAGATATTTATCTGGGTCCAAAAGACCTTGTTATACATGTACTGACAAAGCACTGACAGGTGAAACTCGTGTTCCGCATAACACCCATCTAGTTACTATAATGTCAGGACTAATTCAATGAAATATCGCCGAGTAGAAACATGATTAAGAAACTGAATACATATTTTATTTAAAGTATTTGATTTTCAGGCAACAACATGGGAAAGTGTAACCTGGCCATGGGTAATAATACCGGGAAGAACAAGAACAAAAAGGCGAAACAAAAGTCATTGATTAAACCTAAAGGTATAAACAATTTATAACAATATTAAATTTGTGTGGGATGTTTATTAAGTAGCATTATATACATGAGGGTAACATATGCAAGTAGGAGCAATTCTTTATATCAAACGTTGGAGTTCAGAAAGAAAAGAACAAAATCCTTTTGCACCAGACATAAAAAAACAAAAAAAAACAGTATTTAAAAACATAATGTTTTTATAAATCAGTTTTTGTGTCGCCCTTTCGAAGAAAAACGCGATACATAGGGATCACTTTGTCGTCCGTCTCTCGGTCCGTCACGAAAACAACGTTGGCTGTAACTTTCTCATTTCGTGATATTTCTTCATCCAACTTTCAGTATATACTCATCATAACAACATCGACATGACCATTCTAAAATATAAAAGTCAGTCACACTGAAGGTCATTATGTGAGTTAAATACTTTTTTTTTTTCATCACGAAAACTTAACATTGACATGACCATACTAAAATATAAAGGTGAATGTCACACCGAAGGTCATTATATACCTTAAATGCTTATATTTTTCTTCGCAAAAACTTTGTCAGACCAGTTAGTCAAAATATTTATCCGAGTCCAAAAGACCTTGTTATACAGTCGATTTCGGTTATTTGCATAGCCCATTTGTCAAGAAAATATATGCGATTAACCGGAGTATTCGTATAACCGAAATTGAACATTTTGTACATGTAGCGGTGCACGTTTCTACTTTTGTTTTACTGTTCTGTTAATACTTACATAGAAACTCCATAAAAGCGAGTTAGTTCTATGTAAGATGTTTGATAGGATTATTATTGTGCATATCCGTTTTGTATTTACTGTTATTTGATACATTTTATGCAATATTTATGTGTATTTGTTTTTTTTCAACCTGCGTCGCTTTGCTATTGTTTGAAGTGTGATTTACACAGCCATGATAATAACACAAAAGCTTATTTTATTTTTCATTTATTAAGTAACCTCTATGAGCTACTCTACGTCATATGCATCTCTACCGACACTAGCAAACTGAGAGCAGTAAATAATTAACAACACATTGCTTTACATTGCGTACAAACTCATTATTAAATCGTGTATGCTAATTGGTGAGCGATCGTCATGGCGTGGAAGTTTCACGGAAACCGCACAAAATGGCAAACTTTCGGCGTCAATTAGCAACTTTTGTCAATCAATTTGCCCCGGACTTATCTCTGTGACCGCGTCAATCAATTAACAGTTCCAAAATACAGGTAAATTTGACTTTCATTATGCAATTAGCCAAATATTCGTTATGCAATTATCCGGAATGTGACAAAAACATATGCGATTATACGGGTTTTTTTACATGCAAAAGAATACGAATGGTTTTGTGTTTCAAAACTTTATGCAATTAACCGAAATATGCAATAAACCGATATGCGATTAAACGGAATCGACTGTACTGACAAAGCACTGACAGACGACACTCGTGTTCCGCAAAACACCCATCTAGTTAATATAATGTCAGGACTAATTCAATGAAATCGCAGAGTAGAAACATGATTAAGAAACTGAATACATATTTTATTTAAAGTATTTGAGTTTCAGGCAACAACATGGGAAAGTGTAACCTGGCCATGGGTAATAATACTGGGAAGAACAAAAACAAAAAGGCAAGGCGAAAAGGTCACATGCACACGCTAAAACAGTTCCTTTTACATACAGAGAAGCTCGATTCGGAAGCTGGTAAGTGGATTTTTATTAAGATGTAAACTCCCAGCCGTTTGTTAGTTTACTTCAATACAATCGCATTTCCAAGCCGGGTACAGTTTACATTTTGGTGGAAATGCGATTGTATCAAGGTAAACTAACAAACGGTTGGGAGTTTACAGCATATTTAAGGTTTAATAAAAGCCTTCTAATCCATGTGGTACGGTCGGCATTGTCAATTTACCAAATGTTTTGTAAATCTTAATAAAAATCCACTTACCAGCTTCCGAATCGAGCTTCCACGTACGTAAACGGATCCATATTGGCGTGTGCGCGTGACGTAGGTTGCTACCCTTGTATAAAGCAACCATTTATTAGTGGTATTGCATTGAATTGGCTGGTATATTTATAAGAGGTGTAACAATACATCAAACTATCGATGTATTGCAATAGTGATCGTCCCAATAGTGATGCATCGATAGCTACTTGAACTATCGATTACTATTGCCAACAGTAGGCTGAACTATCGATAGTTTCAATAGTCAATATATATTTTATTTTTATGGGTAGAAGTAATGATTTTAATATACAGTCAAACCTGGTCATCCGACCACCTGGTTTAAGCGCCCACCTGCCATAAGCGACCACTTTTAATTCCCCCCGACGAGTTTTGCTATTAATTGATACTGTATTAAGCGACCACCTGTCTAACGTGATGTATTGCAATAGTGATCGTCCCTATAGCAATGCATCTATAGCTACTTGAACTATTGATAACTATCGCCAATAGTATGCTGAACTATCACTAGTTTCAATAGTCAATATATATTTCATTTAATAATCTGATTAATAACTTCATTTGTGTGTTTTTACGTCTTCTAAGTTGAGTTTTCCTCTCCTAAAAAAAGCCATTTTGAAAAATTAAGCAGATGCACGCATGGATTTATTTATGAACTAGATGGGTATTAGTATTGATTTTAATATATATGGGGATAATGGTGACTACTAAAAGACGGGATGATTGATTGTTGAACATGCAAAATTTAGGAATCATTTGTCTCGGTCCAAAAAACCTTGTTATACAGTCGATTTCGTTTAATCGCATATCGGTTAATCGCATATTTCGGTTAATTGCATAAAGTTTTGAAACACAAAACCATTCGTATTCTTTTGCATGTAAAAAAACCCGTATAATCGCATAGGTTTTTGTCAAATTCCGGTTAATTGCATAACGAAAATCTGGCTAATTGCATACTAAAAGTCAAATTTACCTGTAATTTTCAACTGCTAATTGATTGACGCGGTCAGCGAGATAAGCCCGAGGCAAATTGTGACAAACTGAATGACATCAGGTGCTAATTACGTCATCCACTGTTTTTTACGGCTTCCGTAATAATTACAAGGCATGATGATCGCTCACCCATTTTAATAAGTTTGTACGCTGCTCACCAATTAGCATACACGATTTAATACATTTGTACACTGGGTGTAGAGATGAATATGACATTGAGTAGCTCCTATAGGGTATTTAAGTTGAAAATAACCAATATGTGCCATTCAATCATGTCTCTCAAACGGAAAAGAAACGATCTCTCTCTACAAGAAAAATACGAAGTTGTCAAGCTTCTCGATGAAAAATTGTCACAGACGGAGATATCGAAGAAGCTGGGGTGTTCACAGTCACAGGTGTCACGCATCTCCAGTAAACGGGAAAACATACGAGCAGAATATGAAGCAAACGGCAAACGGAGCGGAAAAGCTGCCGACGTAGAACAAGCTCTAACAACTTGGTTTTCAAATGCCAGATCCCGGGACATCCCACTTTCTGGACCAGTTTTGGAAGAGAAAGCAAATGATTTTGCAAAACAGTTTAACAATGATGACTTTAAAGCATCAAGTGGTTGGTTGTCTCGTTGGAAAGAGAGAAATGCCATAAACTTTAAGAAACTACATGGCGAGAAAAAAGACGCGGACGTGGTGGCTTCAGATCACTGGAAAAAAACCGTCTTGCCAGAACTTTTAAAGACGTATGCCCCAGAAGACATCTACAACGCCGATGAAACCGGCCTGTATTACAGAGCCCTACCTGATGGAACACTATGTATGAAATCCGAGAGTGTTGCCGGGGGCAAAATAAACAAAGACAGAATAACAGTCTTGGTGACCTGTAACATGTCAGGCACGGACAAAAGAAAGTTACTTGTGATAGGGAAAAGTAAAGATCCCAGGTGTTTCCGAGGAAAAACTCTACCGGTGGACTATAAAAATAATTCAAACTCATGGATGACTGGCGATATCTTTACCACCTGGATACTTAATTTCAACAAGGATATGAGAAAACAACGGCGTAACATCCTGCTGCTGGTCGACAATTGTTCTGCTCACCCTGCGTCTGCTGGAACCAAGCTAACAAACATTCGATTGGCATTTCTGCCACCAAACACAACCTCTATTATTCAGCCATGTGACCAGGGAATAATTCAGAACCTTAAAGTTCACTATAGAAAACAAGTGATAAAGACACTGATACGGGACATCGACTCCAACACACTGTCAGCAAACGCTATCGCCAAAAAACTCACCTTACTGGAGGGTATCCACATGGTGACAAAGGCATGGGGAATGGTGAAAAGCAGCACGATATACAACTGCTTTAGGAAAGGAGGGTTCCAGCATTCCGAAATCGCGATTGAGACAGAATCAGCAGAGGCATCATCGGAACAACCGCCCACAGAAATAAGCGAGGAGGACTTTGACAACTATGTTAATCACGACAACGATGTACAATGTCATGGTGAACTGTCAGACGAAAGTATCTGCGCCGATATCATGAATGATATCGTGACCGACGATCTGCGGAGATCAGATGAAACCGATGCCAACAGTGATGATGATAGGGATGATGGGGATTTTGAATTGCTACCTGTAACATCCCAAGAAGCAAGAGACGCACTGAAGGTGTTACGGAGATTCATGGAGGGCACT
This sequence comes from Cyrtodaria siliqua, assembly GCA_037043455.1. Classification (NCBI taxonomy): domain Eukaryota; kingdom Metazoa; phylum Mollusca; class Bivalvia; order Adapedonta; family Hiatellidae; genus Cyrtodaria; species Cyrtodaria siliqua. The sequence goes on from JAWPHD010013108.1 coordinate 5,272, forward strand.
GAGTGTCAAGACTTTTCACCCCTCTATAAAATGGAAGACGTTATAGAGTCCAGTGCAGCCGCATCACGTCGACAGACCAAGATAACAGAGTTCATAAACTGGATTCCGTAAATTGAAATATGCTATCATTTGTATGAAATGTCAACTGTGCTTATGTGAATGTGAATGTTTGTACGTGTATATAAATATGATGTGTATGTTTGTATGTTTCTATGTTTGTATTAACATATTGTTATGATTTGAATACCTTAAATGTGCTTGAAATTAATAAAACGATAAAATAAACATTATGTGTTATTATCACGGCTGTGTAATTCACACAGCAACCCATAACATTATGACGTAGATTCTGAAAGTTTGAAAGAAAACAAATACTTACGCATAAATACTGCATAGATACTGTATAAAACTGTATGAAATATATCGAATATGTACACTAATAATCATTTCCAACATATAACATAGAATTAACTCGCTTTTATGGAGTGTAGTGTCTATGTAAGTATTAACAGAACAGTAAAACGAAAGTAGAAACGTGCACCGCTACATGTACAAAATATTCAATTTCGGTTAATCGAATACTCCGGTTAATCGCATATATTTTCTTGACAAATGGGCTATGCAAATAACCGAAATCGACTGTACTGACAAATCTCTGACAGACGACACTCGTGTTACGCGTAACACCCGTCTAGTTACTATAATGCCAGGACTAATTCAATGAAATTGCAGAGTAGAAACATGATTAAGAAAAAATATTTAATTTTCAGGCAACAACATGGGAAAGTGTAACCTGGCCATGGGTAATAATACCGGGAAGAACAACATGAGAATGGGTGAATACAGCATGGGAAATATTGGAGTGAACAACACGGGAAATATGGGTATGAGTGACAATATGTGGATGAACATGGGAATTAGCAATAATATGATGATGGGTAATAGCAAAAGTAAAGGGGCATCAAGCACTGTGAGTAGCTCAAATGATGTTGACCCTAAAAGAACTGTCAACACAGTCAAAAGAAATAAAAAATTTAAAGGAACTGGTCAATTGGCTGGTTATAATTCACAACAGGGAAGCCAGGCTGGTTATGGTCAGCAAAAGACAATTTATGGCAGAACCAATAACCAGACTGGATATAATGCACTACAGGGAAACCAGACTAGTTATGGTCAGAAGCAGACAATTGTTGTTACTGGTAATAAAAAGACTGGTAATAACCCACAACAGGGAAGTGAGACTGGTCTTGGTCAGCAGCAGACTATCTGTGGCACAACTATTAACCAGACTAACAGTGCCTCTAATGCAGGCTGTAAAGAAAACCCTGGTAAGCCTTTTATCATTGTCTAATATGAACCAGAGAAGCCTCTTTCGTAGCTTTATTCAGCAGAGACACAACGGCAATCTTAATTTTTGTCAAGCCCGTTTATGGATCTCAACTTAGCGATCACAATGTCATCCAGGTGTGTGTGTGTCAATTCCTCCATTCATTTGGATGTTCATTATATGCATCCAACATCATGTGCAGAATTTCCTACGAAATATAGGTCACGTCCAGTCTCCGCTACGACATACCTGTCTTGCTTGTTTTTTCTGCAGGAATTTCGCCAAACTTCACTAAAATGTTCCTTATATGCATCTAACATCACTGTGACCTACTTTTGACGAAATATATGTCATATGTGGTCTCCACTATGACATGTGTATCTTGCTTCTTTCTTGCAGGATTTTCAACGAACTTCACCAGACATCTAACATCATGCAACATTTTGCATCGCTGTGGCCTACTTTCGATGAAATATAGGTCACGTCCAGTCTCTGGTACGACATGCGCATCTTGCTTCATGTCTTGCAGAATTTTACCAAAACTTCACTAGAATGTTACTTTGTATGCATCTTACATCATAAATTATGCAAAATCTCAGGTCTCTGTGACCTACTTTCGATAAAATACAGATCACGACATGCATCCGCCACTATTAATGACATTAATTTAATATATTTTGTTGGTCAAATAAAAAATCTGGACTTTTATAATAGGGCTCGACATGTAGGCCAGATCTTCTAGTTTAAAAACTTGCGCCGTATTATAGGTTTTTCTACATAAAATTGCATTTTTTTAATCATTATGATTATCTATGGTTGAATAAGGAACAAAAGTTGTATTTAAATATATGCAAGCAGATTTAAAGTCAAAATGATACTGGATTAACAATAAAATCGGTAAAACCGATGGATGCTCCCCGAAATGTATCCTCAGCTTATCATATGGCCTTGTATCATATCACCCAGAAGTTTTCAAATTGCAGTTCCAATAGAAGTTTATGCCCCGGATAAAAAAAAATAAGTGTAAATTTACAATGGGCAATAACTCTTAATTTGAATGATTGCAGAGTTACAGTTCTTGCTTTCTGCACTTCCTGTCATTGCCTTCTATTATTGTGTGAAGTTTCATTGCATTTCCATCAGTAGTTTTGAAGATATGCTCTGGACAAAATTCTAAGTAGAAAATTACAAAGGGCAATAACTCTAATTTGAATGATGACAGAGTTACGGTTCTTGCACTCTGAACTTCCTGTCACTGTCCTCTATCATTGTGTGAAGTTTCATTGCATTCCCTTTAGTAGTTGTGAAGTTTCGCTCCGGACAAAAATTCTAAGCATAAAATTGCAAAGGGCAATAACTTTAATTTGAATGATGACAAGAGTTATGGTTCTTGCACTCTGTACTTCCTCTCATTGCCCTGTATCGATGTTCCAAGTTTCATTTCATTCCCTTTAATATTTTTCCGAGTTATGGTCCGGAAAAAAAGTGTGACGGACATAAGGACGGACGAACACACGGACTTACGGACGTACAGACAAAGCGGCAACTATATGCTTGCCCTTAGGGGAGCATAATAAATCAATGGATGGTCATGTACCAACTGTTCACATATCAAATCAGTCCTTCTAGATAGTATTAACGTTCTTATGTTTTGGAGAAACTCGGACAAACTTCTTAAAGGGACACATGGCAATCTTGAAGTCTTTAGCATGACGTTAATACTAGCATGACGTTAATACTATCTAGAAGGACTGATTTGATATATGAACAGTTGGTACATATGATCATCAGTTATTCAACATTTCTATGACTGACCTTCAGTTCAAGGTTACACTTTATAGAAAGGTCAACTTTTGGTTGAGAAGTTTGTACAGTTTCTCCTAACACAGCATAACTTGAATTAATTTGATATTTGCACAGTTGTGACATATGATCATTAAGCTAATCATTTCCATAACCTTGACCTTCTCTGAAACCACTAGGGTCAGAGGTCAAATATTTTGCATGTAGCATAATTTTATGGTCTTCTAAGTTTGTTCAAATGGTGAGCCTGGCATCAAATTTGGCCACACCCCAGAGGTCACATGTTTCACATAGACTTTAGATTTGTATCGGCAAACAAGTTTAAATTTGTTTTTCTTTGAAACCAGAATGCATAGAGCTCTCATATATTGACTGTAGTTTTGGCTTTGGTCTTATATAAAGTTTATTTAAATGGTGATATTGAGGTCAAATTTTATGGTTAAATTTGACCTCGCCCCAGAGGTCACATGCTTTGCATAGAATCTATAAGGAAGACATTTCTCTGAAACCACAGGGCGTAGAGCTCTCGTATAGCTTAAATGCTTATGGTCCTCTGCCAAATTTATTCAGATGGTTACACTGGGGTCAAGTTTGGCCCCTTCCAAAAGGTCGCAGTTTAACATAAAAGTTATATAAGAAAATGTTTAACAAATGTCTTTCTCTGAAATCATAAGACCATCCTTAAAATTACATTTGCTTGCTGTTTCCCGACCCAGGATTTTATAAGTGGGTAGGTAGGTAGGTAGGTAGGTAGGTGAAAAAAAATTCGTCTGAAGACAGTAAAAACCTTAAGAAAGGAAAGAAAAATATACTAAAGATAGTAAAAAAAATTGTGTTAAAGAATTGCTATAAAAAGTTTTGAGCAGGGCCTTTTTTCATGGGTAGGTTTCAACTAAAAAAAAAAATAAAAAAAAATCAGAAAATATTTCATTAAATACTGTCAAGCACATTTTAAGGGCCTTACACACTGCGTTTACATCTAAGGGAGACCATCCACCAAGTTATGATTATTTTTATGAACCTTTTTTTCATGGCCGTAGTAAATGTCACAGATACAATCATTGGAGTAAGGTAATAAGTATAAAATAGTTTTTAAATAGAAGATAAACAACCACTGTAAAAGTTAAGTAACAATTTTAGATCACTTGAGCTGGAGGCTCAAGGTGATCTATTGGGATCACTGCGTCCGTCGTCCGTCGCCGTCGTTAACTTTTCTTCAAACGACTTCTCCTCAGAAACCGCTTGGCTAATTTAGACCAAACTTCACATGGAGGATCCTTAGATGAATGCTTTCAAGATTTGTTAAAATTAGATCAGCGCGACATCCAAGTTGGCCGCCATTAAGTTTGTTCAAATGAAATCCCCAGGGTCAAAAATGGCCGTGCCCTGGGGATCCAAAGTTTGTATATTGAGATTTTGCATGTTTTTCATATATATATATATAGGAAAAAACTTTAAAAAATCTTCTTCTCTTAAACCACAAGGCACAGAGCTCTCATGTATTACATGTAGCATCAGCTTATGGTCCTCTACTAAGTTTGTTCAAATGATAAACCCTGGGGTCAAATTTGTACCTGCCCCCGGGGGTCACAGTTTTACATAGACTTTTATAGGAAAAAAAATAATCTTTTGGAAACTACAAGAGCCAGAGATTTGATATTTTGCATTTACTATAAGCGTATGGTCCTTTACCAAGTTTGTTCAAATGGTGACCCTCGGGTCACATTTGACCCGCCCCAAGGGTCACGTTTTGCATAGACATGTATAGAGAAAAACTTAAAAAATCTTCTTCTCTGAAACTGCAAGAGTCAGAGGTTTAATATTTTGCAATTGCTATAAGCTTATGGTCCTCTACCAAGTTTGTTCAAATGGTGACCCAGGGATCACATTTGGCCCCACCCCGGGGTCACAGTTTTACATAGGCTTGTATAGGGAAAACTGAAAAAAATCTTCTTCTCTGGAACAACATGGCACAGAGCTCTCATGTATTACATGTAGCATCAGCTTATGGTCCTCTACTAAGTTGGTTCAAATGGTGACCCTGGGGTCAAATTTGTCCCCGCCCCGAGGGTCACAGTTTTACATAGACTTATACAGGATATTTTTTTAAAAAATCTTCTTCTCGGAAACTACAAGAGCCAGAGGTTTGATATTTACCAAGTTTGTTCAAGTGGTGACCCTCGGGTCACATTTGGCCCTGTCCCAAGGGTCACATGTTTTACATAGACATGTATAGGGAAAACTTAAAAAATCTTCTCTGAACTGCAAGAGCCAGAGGTTTAATATTTTTCATTTGCTATAAGCTTATGGTCCTCTACCAATTTTGTTCAAATGGTGACCCTAGGGTCACATTTGACCCCGCCCCGGGGGTCTCAGTTTACATAGGAATGTATAGGGAAAAACTTAAAAAAAACTTCTTCTCTGGAACTGCAAGAGTCGGAGGTTTAATATTTTGAAATTTGCTATAAGCTTATGGTCCTCTACCAAGTTTGTTCAAATGGTGACCCTGGTGTCAAATTTGGCCGCGCCCCGGGTTCACAGTTTTACTTAGACTTATATAGGAAACACATTAGTCTTCTCTGGAGCTACAAGAGCCATAGGTTTAATATTTTGCATTTACTATACTCTTATGGTCCTTTACCAAGTTTGTTCAAATGGTGACCGTGGGGTCACATTTGGCCCCACACCAGGGGGTCATGTTTTACATAGACCTGTATAGGGAAAAACTTAAAAAATCTTCTTCTCTGAAACCACAAAGCTCTCATATATTACATGTAGCCCTGGGGTGCCCAAGGTGTTACACTCTAGCACCTTCATTTTGTATTTGATATTTACCAAACTTTGTCAGTGTCTTTATATCAATGTTGTTATACACAACAGAGTCCACATTTCTTGAACAATCTTAACCAAACTTGCACAGATTGTATATGACCATAATATTTTGAAGAAGTATGATAATGTGCCCGTACTCAGGTGATCGATTTAGGGCCATCTTGGCCCTCTTGTTTAATATTTTATTATCATTTTGATAAGCAACAGTCGAGTCACGTGACCGCTTAGGTCCACAGCCCTTCAATATTCAAGGGTATTAAGGTGCCTCAAGTTTGGGAAATACGTGATGAAGATTATCATGTGTATTCTTGTCATTCTTGTTGAATTTATTACGTTTCTTTGTAGGAATGTTGGCTTTAAGACAGATCTTGTCTTCAAGACAAAAGCGAAGACTTCTGAGACAAAGTCGAAGTCGTAAAAGAGAAGCAGGTTAGTTTTGTCCGTCCGTCCGTCCACCAGTCACACTTCTTGTTTCTGAAGCATATCTTCAGAACCAGTGATGGTTCTTCATGAAACTTGCCACACATTTCCTCGCTCTATATAGTCTATATATTATTTATAGTATTCATAATTTTCCATTGCCAAAATGTTGTGATTTTACTTTATTTTCACTAGTAGACTGTTGCACTGCACATGTCCGTTTTTTAAACAGAACAAGGACAGTTGTAAGCCAATTTTCACAAGTAGGAAACTGTCCCTGTAATCTGAATCAAACATCTGCATCGATAGTCTATAAACAGAATACAGTAGCTCTATGTGTACATTATATTGGGAAAGCCAAGTCTGATAGAGCAGTGATATCTTTTAATCACCATGAGAGTTGTAATTCGATATAAAACTGTTAACAAAGATAATTACCACAAATGCATATTAATATTAATAGCCTGTTGGTAAAATAATTAAAATGTCATTAGAAAGAGAATATTTTACACATTCGTATCGCTTTGGCTTAATCGTGTTATATTCGGTACCTCTTCTTTTATTAATTGAAAATAATGCAAGTTTAGTTTTTAGTGAAAACTCTAAATCCGTATAAAATTGTTGACAATCGTTTCTTGGTATACAAATCTACCTGCACTGTGTGTTCTATTAATATATATTATGAGAGAAAATATGAGAGAAAATGATTTACGCATTCATATCGCTTTGGCTTAATCGTGTTATATTCGGTACCTCTTCTTTTATTAATTGAAAATAATGCAAGTTTAGTTTTTAGTGAAATCTCTAAATCCGACCGTGAATTGTGTTGACAATCGTTTCTTGGTATACAAATCTACCTGCACTGTGTGTTCTATTAATATATTATATGCAGCAGACAAGTAATGGAGTGACGTCACAGTGGAAGAGGTAAACGACCAATCGGTACATTCTTTTCCACAGTGTAGGGTTATCAAAATGGCAGTTCATGACAGTCGTCAATTTTAATTGTAGGCTGTGGAGCTGTCTATATTAGTTGATAAAATTTTCGTCACTCGGTTTTTATCCTTAGGTTCTATAGTAAAATAAAAATATTTGGCCAAGTAAATAAACATGCGTGGTTTAAAAATAAACACTCTGTAAATAGCTTAATTTTAACAGTAAACTTGGTTGAACGTCTAAGATAAAGACTGAGTCTATCACCTACCAGAATGTAGAGCTGTGTCAAAAATCCTGGAAACTGATTGGTCACTTTATTCATAATATTGAGCATCATCAAAAAAACTGACCAATTGCAATTCGTGACCAGAAATATGACATACAACTACATTCTGGTAGGTGATAAACTCTTGTCTTTATCCTTGATGTTCAACCAAGTTTAATGTTAAAATTAAGGTATATACAGTGTGATTCTTTAAAACCCTGCATAATTCATGCCCATCCTGCATATTTCATGCACATTCATGCAAATTGATTTAGAATATGTAACTTTCAAAATCTAAATCTTGAAAATTATTGTCTTTTTACTCTGCCAAAGATTTTATTTTACTATAGAACCTGAGGATAAAAACCGAGTAACACACATTTTATCACCTACTAAAAGAAGATAAAATCTAACATCTCTGAAATGGAAAGTTATGAATTGGCATTTCCATATATGGAAAAAGTCTTTGGTTGTATCTAATATTTTATCAAAACCGTTCGAGGTATTTTCATAAAACGTAACCCTTTACCCGCAACATATATATAATGGATTGTTCTTTCTTTGAATTAAGACCATTTCATTTATGTGACAAAGGGGTGTTTAGATTTGGTAAAAAAATGTTTTAGGCAGCTGCATTTCTGCCTTAAGCCATCTTTCCTCCTGGCTATACATACTTTCTAATTCATAATTTTGATAGAGCATCATCAGAAAAACTGACCAATCAGTGACCAGAAATAAGACATGCCAATACATTTTCTAGGTGATCAACTCGGTCTTTATCCTGGATGAAAATTAATTCAGTATCTTTATCTTTCAAAATCAAAATCTTGAAAATTATGTTGGAAATCAGACATTTTAAAACCTTTTTAGCAACATAATTGTATAATTCACAATCCAGTTGAATCCATGATTCACTCAAAATGTCCTAAAAGGCACTACCCCACCAAATATTATAACGGCAAAATTACACTACAGAATTGTTTAGCAAAACGTTATCCATTATAAGGTCATATAATAATGTGTATATATATGCGGTGATAAAATGTATAGGTTTATTCATGGATACTTAAAATACCCGCAATTCACGGGTACTTAAAATACCAGAGACTGAATATGCGTAAAAACAAATATGAGTTGGTAACTCTAAATCAGTTTTGTTTTTTGGCTGGTTTAAGTCGTTAATATTATGTTTATCGAGTTTGGATTTTCAAAATATACATATGCGTATTATATAAATCCGCGTCAGTAGGTTTAGAAACGGTATACATCTGTTGCAAACTTTGCCCGTTGATGGCGGGATACGGACTTAAAATAGAAGTGTTAGCTCTAGCAAAAGAAATCCCATGGATTCAGTTTGTATATGTTTATACTTTGTGTTTGTAAGACTGAATGTATGTTTTATTTTTTCAGTCAAACAATCACTTGAAGAGGAAGTTAAGATGTATCGAAATATGCACTTGTGCAAGATATGTATGGAGAGACAAATAGACACAACATTCTCGCCGTGTGGACATCTTGTTTGTTGTGGTCCATGTTCTGAAGACAATTTGAAGAATTGTCCCATGTGTCGAAAAGTGATAACATCAAAAGTGAAAACATTTATATGTTAATTGTGACAAGCAATAAACGTGCATTTGTTCATTGCGACCAGTGATAAAATCATCAAAGTTAAAACGTGCATAGGTTAATTGAGACAATCGATAAAATCAAAAGTTAAAACGTCATATGTTAATTGTGGCAAGAGATAAATCCAGAGTTAAAACATGTTAATTGTGACAGGTGATAAAATCAAAAGTTATAAACATGTTAATTGCAACAAGCAATAAAATAGAGTTAAAACATTCATACTTTGATTGTGACATGTGATCAATCAAAAGTTGAAGCAATTTTGACTAAGTTCAAGAGCAATAACTCTGCATGGCATTAACTGAGCCAAAGAAAGATTGTGTCACACACATAAACACTTCATTTTGATCTTGTATACAAAATTTCAATTTAATATCTTGATAAATGTAAAAGTGGTTTGCTCCACAAGATTGCATATGATGAATAGAGCAATTGAATTTTGACTTAAAGTTCAAGAGCAATAACTCTGCATGGAATTGACCGAGCCAAACCAAAATTGTGTCACGCATATCTTCACTTCATTGTTATCACGTATACAAAGTTTCAATTCAATATCTTGAAAACTGCAGAAGAAGTTCACTCCACAATATTGCATATCCCATTTGTCGAAAAATGATAAAATCAGAAGTTAAAACATTCATATGTTAATTGTGACAAGTAATAAACAAACTTTCATTTGTTAATTGCCCCGTGTGGTTCTCGGGGGCCCCGTTTGGTCACGGGGCAAAGAATAGGGCCACTGCAGATCCCTTTGGAGGGATAGGCAGAGGGGTAGAATCCCCCCAAATTCATGTTCATTTTATCATTTTTTGTTCATGTTCATTAAAGGTCTTCATCATGATCCCTGCATTGTTTCAGGTGCTATCTCGCTCGTATCAAAAGAGCAGTGGCAGAAAAACAATAACGTGGCTCCAGCGTAAATGGAGTTTCTACGATAGAATTTGCAGCAACTCTGCAGTTCAGGGTGAGAAGGTTCTAGGCCCATTTTCCATATTTTATCTCGATGTACATGGAAGATGAGCCTGGTATGTTCATGCCTTTTAGGCGCCATATAACCTTTTCATGTGTTGGTGAGCCTTAAAACCCCAATTCAATTCATTTGTTAATTGTGACAAGCAATAAACATTCATTTGTTAATGAACAAGCAATAAACATTCATTTGTTAATTGCAACAAGCAATAAAATAAAGAGTTAAAGGGACACACGGCAATCTTGATTTTTTAAAAAACATGGCGTTCTGTTAGTTTTTCTAACTTGCATTTGTTCAATCATTAATGTTAATTATTAGAACAGTTCGAAGCAAATTGTTTTTAGCTCTACTGATCAGAGATCAGCAGAGCTTATGCCGTGGTGCGGTGTCCGTCGTCCGTCCGTCTGTCTGTCCGTCCGTCCGTTAACTTTTTTTTGTAGCGACTACTCCTCTGAAACTACTGAATGGATTTTCATGAAACTTTACAGAAATGTTGCCCATGAAGTCTAGTTGATCCTAGCAAAAATTCATGTAGATGTGAAATCCAAGATGGCCGCCAAATCTAAAAATAGGTTTTTAAAAAACAAGTTTGTAGCGACTACTTCTTGAAAACTCTAAGGGATATTGCTATGGGACTTTTTCTAAAATGATCAGCATGACATGCTGTTGGTCCTTGTCGAAAATCGTTTTGATTCAACGTTAAACATGGCTGCCAGCGGCCATCTTTGTTTACATAGAGTTATATAATGAAAACTTGTAGCGACTACTCCTCTGAAACTACTCGACGGATTTTCATGAAACTTCACAGGAATGTTGCTCTTGATGTCTCATTGATCCTAGCAAAATTTCAGGACGGCCGGAAATTCAAGATGGCCGCCACGGCTAAAAATAGATTATTAAAAAAATAAGTTTGTAGCGACTACTTCTTGAAAACTATAAGAGATATTGATATGGGACTTTTTCTAAAATGATCAGGATGACATGATGTTGGTCCTTGTTGAAAATCGTTTTAATTCGACGTTTAACATGGCTGCCAGCGGCCATCTTTGTTTACATAGAGTTATATAATGAAAACTTGTAGCGACTACTCCTGAAACTACTCGACGGATTTTCATGAAACTTCACAGGAATGTTGCTCTTGATGTCTTATTGATCCTAGCAAAATTTCAGGTCGGCCGGAAATTCAAGATGGCCGCCACGGCTAAAAATACATTTTTAAAAAACAAGTTTGTAGCGACTACTTCTTGAAAACTATAAGAGATATTGATATGGGACTTTTTCTAAAATGATCAGCATGACATGATGGTTATCCCAGTCGAACATTATTTTGATTCGACGTTAAACATGGCTGCCAGTGGCCATCTTTGTTTACATAGAGTTATATATTGAAAACTTGTAGCGACTACTCGTCTGAAACTACTTGACGGATTTTCATGAAACTTCACAGGAATGTTGCTCTTGATGTCTAATTGATCCTAGCAAAATTTCAGATCGGCCAGAAATAATTCAAGATGGCCGCCACAGCTAAAAATAGATTTAAAAAAAAGAAGTTTGTAGCGACTACTTCTTGAAAACTATAAGTGATATTGATATGGGACTTTTTCTAAAATTAGCAGCATGACATGATGGTTATCCGAGTCGAACATTATTTTGATTCAATGTTAAACATGGCTGTCAGCGGCCATCTTTGTTTACATAGAGTTATATAATGAAAACTTGTAGCGACTACTCCTCTGAAACTACTTGACGGATTTTCATGAAACTTCACAGGAATGTTGCTCTTGATGTCTAATTGATCCTAGCAAAATTTCAGGTCGGCCGGAAATTCAAGATGGCCGCCACTGCTAAAAATAGATTTCAAAAAACAAGTTTGTAGCGACTTCTTCCTGAAAACATAATCAATCAGTAGAGCTTCAAGGTCATTGACCTCTTGTTACTTATTACTATCTTCTTATATTATTGCTCCAATAATATATATAAAAAAATGGTAAAATAACGAAGAATATTGAAATCTTGTTTTTTTATTTAATTATATGAAAGAAGTTTTAAAGTCAAAATGACGCAGGATAACTAAATCGAGGAGCAATTTTTAATGTTGGAATAGAACTCATGATTGACATGTGTCCCTTTAAAACATTCTTACTTTAATTATGACACGTGATCAATCAAATGTTGAAGCAATTTTGACTAAGTTCAAGAGCAGTAACTTGGCATGAAATTGACCGAGCCAAACTAAAATTGTGTCACAGACATAATTTATACACTTCATTGTAATCATGTATACAAAGTTTTCAATTCAATATCTTGACAACTGTAAAAGAAGTTTGCTCCACAAAATTGCATATACTGAATATAGCAATTTTGACTAAGTGCAAGGGAAATAACTCTACATGGAATTGAGTGAGCCACAACAAAATTGTGTCACGCACATCTACACTTCATGTTGATCATTTATACAAAGTTTCAATTCAATATCTTGAAACTGTAGAAGTAGTTCGCTCCACAAGATTCAACAGACCGACCGACCGCCAGACAGACCAACAGACTGCCCGTCTGTATGTTATTTTTGTATTTAATCGATCATAAATATACCCTAAAAATGTGCATTTACAACTGTAGGAAATGTCCCTAATTGTCCCCCTTTGTTATATTATGAAGAGGGGGCGTCCGTGGCCGAGTGGTTAACGTCTCTGACTTGAAATCACTTGCCCCTCTCCGCTGTAGGTTCGATCCATCAGGGGCCTAGGAATCTTTATGTGAGGAAGCTATCCAGCTGGCTTGCAGAACGTCGGTGGTTCTACCCAGGTGCCCGCCTGTGCACGAAAATTGCCCGGAGGGGCACCTGGGGTCTTCCTCCACCAGTGGAAGCTGGAAAGTCGCCATATGACCTTAGCTGTTGGTGCGACTATAAAATCCAATTCAATTCAATTCAGTATTATGAAGACTGACAACATTCTTTTAATGGCTTCTCTACATTTTGGAAACTTCATTTATATTTAACACAATTGATCAAAAATGCTTATTACAAAAACAAAATTCAATTAACATATGCATTTTTAACTCTTGATTTTATCACGTGTCTCAATTAACTTAGAAACGTTTTAGCTTTTGCTTTGATCACTTATCGCTAATAAACATATGTATGCTTAAAATTTTGATATGTTTCTACTATACAAATACATGATCCAAAAGTCGTGGGTTTGATTCTCGCCATATGCGTTGTGTCCCTGAGCAAGACACTTTATCTGCATTGCTTAGTACTGGTTCTACCCAGGAAGACATCGAGAGTGATTCGAATAAGTTCATAGAGCTTTCCTTACAATCGATGTAAAATAAGTATGTTTAAAACTATACAAATACAGCTACTATCTATCAACCTAATATTTTCCGCCAAACTGCTGTATTATGCTAGTGGCTACACGCGCTATTATTCTATGACTTAAAAAGACAGCAATCAGCCATTTAAACTACAAATATACGCAATATATCTCATGCTTATCAATTTAGAAAGCAGTACAATTATCAAAAAAAAGTATTTTGCATTGATTATCGATAGATAAACATACTTTAAATGCCGAAAACGCTTTTTTGCCAAAGTTACTTCCCTTGACAAACTATCCTCCATTTGTATTTTGACGGCAGCAGACGTAAACTGTATATTTCCATTGTTTTTCAGGTAAAATGTTATTTAAAATAGTTGCATGATAAAAAAATGATGAAAAGTGATAGATACTCTCCAGAGGCTCGCATTTATCACTTTTCTTACACTAGCCAAAATACAGCTGAAATTCTAAGTTACTAACCATGTAATTCTTTTTTCTTTTTTTCTTTTTTTTCGATCACCCACTGGGGTGACCAGATTATTCTCCCCGTAAATAGGTGTGTGATGGGTCAGGGAGGACCATCCCACAGCACACCTTACAAGTATAACATGATATATCAATAATTCATGAAGATTCATATGAGCACAAAGTACAAGCAAAGCATATTATCATTATTAATTAAAATGTAAACAAATAGTTATACTACATGTTGCAATAGATGCAGTTAATATTTTTATTATTAAGGGGAAGTATTTTAGCATGTTACACAATAGAGAAAAAAATAGTGAAGATCTAAGTTTTCTTACTCTGTATGCTAACCCCAATGCAGCCCCTCACAACAGGAAACATGAGGCATTGATTAAAATGATATCAACTTTAAAAGTGATGCGGTCTTGGTTCAGCTAAATTGGCCTATATAAACACTTTTTAGCTTGACTATTCGAAGAATAAGAGAGCTTATGTAATCACCCCGGCGTTGGTGTCGGCGTCGGCGTCCCACATCAAGGTTTGCGTGTAAGCTGTGTTTACAAGTCTATATCTCTTACATTTCTTATCCTAGCACAACCAGATTTGTTCATGGGCTTCCTTATAGCATAATCTTAAGGGCTGCATAAGCAATTTTGGTTCTTGTAACCCATGGGCTCCCATGGAACCCAAATTATGATAGCCATAAAATGTACCCCATTTCACATCAAATTTTGCGTGTAAGCTGTGTTTACAAGTCTATATCTCTTACAATTCTTACCCTAGCACAACCAAATTTGGCCATTAGCTTCCTTATAGCATTATCGTAAGGGCTGCTTAAGTAATTTGGTTCCTGTAACCCCTGGGCTCCCATGGAACCCAAATTCTATTTCACATCAAATTTTGCGTGTAAGCTGTGTTTACAGTTCTATATCTCTTACATTTCTTGTCCTAGCTGAACTAATTTTAGAATTGGTGTCCTTATAGAATGTTGTAAAGGGTTGGATAAGTAATTTTTTCTTCTGCAAATTCTGGGCTCCCATGGAACCCAAATTGTGATGGCCCATAAAATGTGCAATAAAGGCAGATCTAGGTTTGCATGTAAGCATGTATATATCTATAATTTTGGTTTGGGATTTGTTATAGCATTATGCATCTTATTACTTCACCCATATTGGGGCATGGGTGGAGCCCCCCCCCCTTATAGCATTATGCATCTTATTACTTCACCCATATTGGGGCATGGGTGGAGCCCCCCCCCCCCACACACACGTTTATTAAATATATTTAACATATAACATAGCTTCTTACACAAAACAAATATTTTTATTTAATGTTTATTGTTTTTTTTTACATATAACTGTGTTGTTTTGGTACTTTCTTACACATAGCTTCTTACACATATATGTTCCCCCCCCCCCCCCCCCCCCCCCCAAATATTTGTATTTAATGTTTATTGTTTTTTTTACATATAACTGTGTTGTTTTGATACTTTCTTACACATAGCTTCTTACACATATATATATGTTCTTTTTTTTTCTTCATATTTTGTGTTGATTTGGTGAATTATTACATAGCTTCTTACACATATATGTTGCCCTCACCACCCCCACTCCCCTCACCACCCACCCCCGCCTCTCTCCCACCCCCACCCCGCACCCCACTCAAAACTCGAATTCTGTTGTTGTTTTTTACATATTTCTGTGTAGTTTTGGTCAATTCTTACACATAGTTATGTTGTGCTTCCAACCCCACCCCACATTGTTGTAGCCTTGTTTTCTGATGGTATATACTAGCTATAAATTTATTATTCTCTGAAAAATCGAATAGTCGAGCTGCGCTGTTCTCCGACAGCTCTTAGTTATTCAGATATTAGTACCTTTTATCCCATTATTTGGTGAATATTTCATAGTGAATTTTTTTTTTTTACAAAAACTCATTTTGTAATAAGTTTATTTTAGGAAGGTTCGAAAATATCTTTGTATTTTTGCCAGTTTTGGTAGAAAGGTTCTAGATTGTTGTTCATAATGGCTATTTCTTTAAGTGTTTTATAACAATACACAAGTCTGTTTTTGAAGGCTGTAATAGATAGTGGTGTATTTAGGCTTTAGAAGAAAATATATAGTACTTGATTTCAAGTATTACACTGAGATCAGCTGTAGACATATTATTTCCAATGTTAAATATAAATAACTTCTCAGTGAATGGAATTAAAACACTTTTAGTGTATAACCAATTATTTACTTGATGTAAAAAGTTCTGTGTATTAGGACAAGACCATAACAAATGGACCAATGTTTCTTCCTGGTGACAGGTGTGACATAGAGGGCTGTCTATTGCATTTATGGTATGCAAGTATTTTCTTGTAGGTAAAATTCTATGGATAATTCTAAGTTGTAACCACTGTAATGTAGAACTAGAGGTTGATTTGAAAGGTGCCATATAAATTTCCTTCTATGTTTCTTGCTCTATGTTATAATTGTGTTTCCATTTAAGTTTAGAAGAAGGTTGTTCTGTATTTTTATTAAGTATATAGTAAAATTCTTTACTTCCTTTTGCTGTTTTTAAGAATGTTTTTTATTTAATGGCAGTGTTGGTTCGAATAATTTCTGAGTTATGTCCATGTATGTAATTCTTATATATGTGCTGATTAAAAGTATAGGTTTATTAACACGTTCTTGAAATACCAGTGATTAAATATATATAAAATGAATTACTAGTATGAGTTGGTTACTCTTAATTCGACGGTCCAGTTTTGGGGTTTGCACTGTCCAGTTAAAGCCGTTTATATTGTGTCTATAAAGTTTGGATTCTCAAAATATGTAAGTTATATATTATATACCTCATCGCCAGTAGGTTTAGAAACGATGTACATCTGTTGTAAGATGCCTGTTGATGGTGGGATACGGACTTGGATCATAGAATATAGATCACATGACTTTTTACACATTTGTAAGCCATTTAATAAAAAAGAAGGGGTTTGTAGATGTTAACAGTTAAAGACAAATTCTGTGTTTCTTTTCTCCAAAACCCAATCTATTTAAAACAAAAACTGTAGGAAATGCCCTTTTTACATCTTTAGGCACACACATGCATGGTATCCTTTTCATTGATTTTCATAGCAACAAAATAGGCATGTTTATCAGTCCCCTAACGGTCCGGATCGGAGGGGACTTTAGGTTTGCTCCCCGTCAGTCTGTCCGTCAGTTTTTTTGTCCGGACTAACTTTGTCATACATCATGGGATTTTGAAATAACTTGGCACAAATGTTAACCATAAAGAGACAGCGTGTCGCGCGCAAGATCCAGGTCCGTAGCTCAAAGGATAAGGTCACAGTTGGAGGTTAAAGGTCAGTCTGTTTTTTTTTGTCCGGACTAACTATGTCATGCATTGTGGAATTTTGAAATAACTTAGCACAAATGTTAACCATAATGAGACAGCGTGTCACGCGCAAGATCCAGGTCCGTAGCTCAATGGTCAAGGTCACAGTTGGCGGTTAAAGGTCAGAAATACGCTTTTCCGGGCTGAAACTTTGTTATGCATCGTGGCATTTTTAAATAACTTGGCACAAATGTTCACCATAATGAGACGGCATGTCGCGCACAAGATCCAGTTCCTTAGCTCAAAGGTCAAGGTCACACTTGGAGGTTAAAGGTCAGAAATAGGCTTGTCCGGGCTGTTACTTTGTCATGCATCGTGGGATTTTGAAATAACTTGGCGCAATTGTTCACCATTATGAGATGGTGTGTTGCGCGCAAGACCCAGGTCCATAGCTCAAAGGTCAAGGTCACAGTTGGAGGTTAAAGGTCAGAAATATGCTTGTCCGGGCTGTAACTTTGTCATGCATCGTGGGATTTTGAAATAACTTGGCACAAATATTCACCATAAAGAGCCGGCATGTCGCTTGACCCAGGTCCATAGCTCAAAGGTGAAGGTCACACTTGAAGGTAAAAGGTCAGAAATAGGCTTGTCCAGGCTGTAAATTTGTCATGCATTGTGGGATTTTGAAATAACTTGGCACAAATGTTCACCATAATGAGACGGCATGTCGCGCGCAAGACCCAGGTCCGTAGCTCAGAGGTCAAGGTCACGATACCTTCAGAACACAGGAACACATATTTTGCAGCTAAACATGGTAAGGTATACGAGGTGAATATGAACAAGAGGTCAAAGACTGATAGATTTTGATAGCTAGATCAGCATTCCTGTGAAGTTTCATGAAAATCTGTCCGGCAGTTTCAGAGGAGTAGTCATTGCAAGTTTTTATATTAACTCTGTGTAAACAAAGATGGCCACTGGCAGCCATGTTTAATGTTGAATCAAAACAATTTTCAACAAGGACGAACATCTTGTCATGCTGATCATTTTAGAAAAAGTGCCATATCAATATCACTTATAGTTTCAAGAAGTAGTTTACACTTATAGTTTTCAAGAAGTAGTCTCTACAAATTTGTTTTTTAAAAATCTATATTTAGCTTAGGTGGCCATCTTGAATTTCCGGCTGACCAGAACTTTTGCTAGGATCACCTAGACATCAAATGCAACATTCCTGTGAAGTTTCATGAAAATCTGTCTGCTAGTTTCAGAGGAGTAACCTCGGCTAAAAATAGATTTTAAAAATGACTGGCAGGACATGTAGTTGATCCTAACCAAAGTTCATTTTGATTGGATCTCAAACATGGCCATCAGCGGCCATCTTTGTTTACATAGAGTTATATAGGAAAAACTTGTGGCGACTACTTCACTGAAACTACTTAACAGATTTTCATGAAACTTCACAGGCATGTTGCTCTTGATATCTAGTTGATCCTATCAAAAATACCGGTTAACTGGAAATTCAAGATGGCCACCACGGCTAAAAATAGATTGCGATTTTGTGGCGAATAATTCTCAAAAATCGTAAGTGATATTGATTTGGAACCTTTAAAAATGACTGGCAGGACATGTAGTTGATCCTAACCAAAGTTCATTTTGATTGGATCTAAAACATGGCCATCAGCGGCCATCTTTGTTTACATAGAGTTATATAGGAAAAACTTGTGGCGACTACTCCACTGAAACTACTTAACAGATTTTCATGAAACTTCACAGGCATGTTGCTCTTGATATCTAGTTGATCCTAGCAAAAATACCGGTTAACTGGAAATTCAAGATGGCCACCACGGCTAAAAATAGATTGCGATTTTGTGGCGACTAATTCTCAAAAATCGTAAGTGATATTGATTTGGAACCTTTACCAAAATGACTGGCACGACATGTAGTTTGTCCTCACCAAAGTTCATTTTGATCGGATATCAAACATGGCTGCCAGCAGCCATCTTTGTGTACATAGTTATTTAGGAAAAACTTGTTGCGACTTCTCTGAAAATACTTTTCGTGACACTTCACAGGAAGGTTGCTCTTTATGTCTAGTTGATCCAAGCCGATTGTTTTACGGACGTAGTCGGCAAATTCCGCCATTAGGAAATACCGATTACGGAAATTAACGAATAGTTCTGGTTCCACTTGTTTTATTTGTATGACGTAACGTCTCGTGCAAACTGGTGTAAAAAGACGTATGTATCGCTGCGCACTAATTCAGTTGAATTGAATTGGGTTTTAAGGCGCACCAAAACATGAAAGTATATATGGCGCCTAACAGGCATGAACATACCAGGCTCATCCTCCATGTACATCGAGATAAAATATGGAAAATGGGCCTAGAACCTTCTCACCCTGAACTGCAGAGTTGCTGCAAATTCTATCGTAGGAACTCCATTTACGCTGGAGCCAAGTTTATTGTTTTTCTGCCACTGCTCTTTTGATGTGAGCGAGATGGCATCTGAAACAATGCAGGGATCATGATGAAGACCTTTAATGAACATCTACAAAAAAAAAGATAAAATGAACATGAATTTGTGGGGATTCTACCCCTCTGCCTACCCCTCCAAAGGGATCTGCAATGAAAGAAACATAACAAACAAAGAGTTTTTTCTCGTTTGAATCATCACAAAATTTGTGATATATAGTTTAATAACCAGTGTTTTTGAGAAATATTTCCCTCGGGAGAGAAATTGCCCCGATATAAGAATTTAACTTGTCCGGTATCTCAAGAACACTGGTAGTTAAATTCTATCTATTCCCAGTATTTCCTATACAAATCACAGACAAATATGTAATATAATAGGGATTATAATATAATACTATATTATATACATGATATAGTTGCAAACTTTTTTCGACTACGCCAGGCATGATACCAGTCACATTATACTGAAACCGGAAAGATCAGTCCTAGCAATACACTTTATATGTTGAGCCTCAAGCAAGGGATTTAAAAGGATCATTTTTGTTGAGCCCGTTTATGGATCTCGACTTCACGATCACAATGTCGTACGGATGTATGTGTGCCCGTTCATTCGTTCGTTAGTGTCGAAGAAATGTAGGTCACATCCGGTCTCCACTACGACATGCGTATCTCCAATATTTCGGGATTTTAACCAAACTTCAGACATTATTGATGCGTTTAATAATACATCTCGGTATCTGGATGATAATATACTGAATACTGATAATCCGTTCTATGCTTTTATAGTCACTAATATGTATCCACCAGAGCTCACGTTGAATAAAACCAACAGTCCGGATACCATAGCAGCATTCCTCGACCTTCACTTTCATCTCTCGATTACAAATGAGTATATACACACTAAACCTTATTCCAATAGGCCATGGGACCTGTGAGAGAACAGACTTTAACAATTCCTTTGACCTTAGCCTAGTGTTATGTTTAAATTACTCCTAAATAAAAAAATTCTCGCCGAACTCAGTGTAAATACTAAGAAAGTCATACTATACAAAGTTATAACTTGTATAATGCAAGATAATCATTTTTTAAAAATATGTTCCAGATACCTTTCTAGAGAATATACTGATTATTTACTTTAAATAGTATCATATTTATATCATGAAATGCATTTACCAAAACCACACAGTCACATTGTCTTTCTGGCGGGAAGCTAACCTCTCCAAAATTACTAATAAAAGGGCGAGTAAATAATCAAAGTACAAGTTTTGTTTTATAATAAATACAATTATGCCTAAGAAAGCAATTACACGAAGAACTTCATAATCCAAACACACTTTGTTTTGGTCCCAGGAATGGATAGAAGCTCATTCTGAAAATAGATAAAAAAAGAAGCTGACTCTAGTTTCAACTCCTACAGCCTTAACATTATATATTTCAGATGAAAGGCAATATTGAATTAGACTTGGAATGCTTGGTTAACAATACAAAGGGTAATGATTCAATTAAAACCAGAAATGATATAATACCGCAAGGAAAAAGACAATTGATAAAGGTTGCACAATCTAAACTGAAAGGGGATCCTTTGGTAGCAGCAAACTCAAACAAGAGAGAAAAGTAACACTTTGTTGTTTTGAAGCTGTTCACGAGAGGTACTATAATTTGCAACACATCTCACGTCCCTAACACCGACTTAGGCGATATTCTACTTTAAAGCCACACAGATTGGGCTTGAAGATCTCAAAGGACCAGTAAGTAATAACTCTACAGTAGATTTGTAGTCGGGGCAACTTTTTACGACCGCCACACAGCACTAAACAAACGCTAGTGTGAATGATAATAAATACTGGAAAGGGGATCATTTGGTAGAAACAAACTCAAACAAGATATAAAAGTAGCAGAGTATGTTATTTTGATGATGTTCATGAGAGTAATATAATGTGCAACACCTCTCACGCCTCCTAGCACCGGCTTAAGCGTTATTCCACTTTAAAGGCACACATATTGGGCTTGATGATCCCAAAGGATCTGTCCTAATAATATTACTCATTTGTAGTCGGCGCGACTTTTTACGGCTGCCACACAGCACTGAAAACGGCTAACATTAATGTCAATAAGTACGAAAAGGGAATCTCATGGAATCAACAAACACAAACAAGAGAGAAAAGCATCAGAATCGGTTTCATTGAGTCTGTTCATGAGAGGTAATATATTTTCAAATAAATTGTTTCATTTAGCACCTATGTTATTAGGTCATCGGCACATAGTCTGTCATTTCTGTGAAGTTTAATAAAATAACGATTGTAGCTTTTAGGAGATGCATTTTGCAATCGTAAACTTTACTAGTTGAAGCTTAAGTTTGCAACAACAGGTAATTGTTGGTAGGAATAGAATATAACATCATCCGATGTCATAAATATCTTACTTCGTATGGGACACCAACTTCACATAAACCCAAAAACGTGAACATTCTCTCTCTTTAAATCGTACAATATGTTGTTATTTCAATCAAACATTTATTTCAATCATTATTCCACAAATTTAAATAATTGCTTAGAATAAAACTTTATTTGTACATTCAATTGTGTTTGTTGCTCACAAAGGATCACCTTTATCAGTACTTATTATTTAAGATGTCCGATTGAATTGTTTTGATTAGAGGCACACAATTCTGGAAAACATCAACATATCCGTTAATGACTTAAATAGAGGTTATAACAAATACTACTGGCTTTGAGAAAATAAAGAAGGTTTAGTGGAACACTATGCCGAAGTCATAGGTGATAGCCACTTTAGAAAAAGAGAATGTGAAAATGACGTCGCTTATAATGTAAAAGAATATAAATTAAACATAATACTAATAAAACTGGTGGGGTTGGGATAATCGTGTAAAAACAAATTTGAATGATTCCGAATGAAATGTACACATCCGGAAAAAGGAAAAGAAACAAGTAATCATTTTAAATTTGGGATTGAATAAAACAAAATTACCAGTTTCCAATACGTTAACCCTGGACAATGCTGACCGGCGTCGTGGCGGAGGCGGCGGGAGTGCCGCTAAACAAGCTGTTGTTTCCGAAGAGTAGGGTGCACAGGAATAACAGACCAATTAGCATCACTGAAATGTACACGTGACTGGTTCAGCACATGATGTAATACAATACATAAAAGATGGTGTATATTTTAAGTAAATGCTATAATATTAGGACACTTATGTGTTAATGAACAGTCCCAGTCAACCTGAGACTGCTTTTTGTTATATTTATCGTGTTCGGCGATTTCCAAATTTACCCGTCAGACTTTTTGTTATTATTTCAGTTTATTTAGTTAATATGTAATGATTTTTTATGGTAATATATTAACACGCAATTCAAACATTTTTCGGAAATTTAAATACGTCAACTTTCATTCAGAATGTCCTATTACCGAAGCATTGTAGTGTAGTGGTTATAGAGTCTGCCTTGCATTCGGGAGGTCGTGGGTTCGAGTGCCCTGACCGCGTCATACCAAAGACTTTAAAAATAGAGAGGTCACTTGTAACCCTTGCCAGACGAGCAAATAATGGGTAGTGCTACGACTGATTGACCAGTGTCAGAATAATGTGACTGGGTGGGTGGGGGTATCATATCTACTACGGCGTGGTATTCCAGTGTGGCAGCACTATAAAGAAACCATTGTGTTCGCTGCTTCAAGTAGACATTTCATCACATCACACAACAACACACAGATAAAAGTCCAGACATTGTGCCTATAATCGTCGGGTAGGACGCCTGTCGTAGGTGGAGGGACTATAATCCTTAGAAATACACACACACACACACAGAATGTCCTATTCAATTATGTGTGTACACTCGTGTTATAATGGTATTTTTATCAATACAGAATGTAGAACTTAAATATATCGCCATGAAATGCATTATTATGGCAAATATTGGAAAAGAAGTGCATTTATCGAATTTTTCTATCGGCACATATACAGTAGAATTCAGAATTTAACTTATAATATACCGTTATAGTTATTGTAGTGGACTTATAAGTAATATATGGAGTATGGTCTCGAGTTAGTTGATTTAACTATCGTAGTCCATCGAGCTGTTTAAACCAACTAACACCTCCAACATTACTCAATGGAGGAAACCTTGCATGCCAGCATGAAATGTGTCAGTATTAACACATATTAACAATGTGATTATCTCTTTACACAATAAGCACGTGTTACTTACTTAAGCTGCTGTCCCCACCGCCGCCGCCTCCATGTGGGACAAATGGCACGTATCCGTAACCGCCACCGTAACCTCCGCTACCGTAGTCGGCCAGGGCCATACCGAGGGTCATGATTACGCACACAGCGGTCAAAATGGAGGTCTTCATTTTTGTGCTGTAAACATATTTTTAAATGTCATGGTATTTTTTTTAACAACCTTTATATCCAATATTTTAAAGGGACACATGGCAATCTTGAGTTTAATTGAAACATTTAAAATTGATTCCCGGTTTAGTTATCTTGCGTCATTTTGACTTTGAAACTGTTTGCATCAAAATAAATAAAAAGAATAAGGTTTCAATTTTCTTCGTTATTTTACCCTTTTTTTGAATATAATATTGGTGGATTTATTATAAAAAGGTAATAGGTAAAAACTAATAGCTTTGAACTATTATAATAATTAATATTAATGATTGAACAAACGCAAGTCAAGAGAAAATTTAACGGGACGACGTGAGTTTTTAAAAAAATCAAGATTGCCGTGTGTCCCTTTAAAAGGACACACGGCAATCATGATATTATAAAAACACATGGCGTCCTGTATTTTTCCTACATAACTTGCATGAATTTGTTCAATCATTAATATTAATTATTAGAATAGTTCAAAGCAAATTATTTTTACATATTACTAACTTTTTATTATATAGCACCAATAACAAATTAGAACAAATTGGTAGAATATCGAAGACAATTGAAATCTCAGATTTGTATTTAAAGATATGCCTATAGTTTTTAAATCAAAATCAAATAGTATAAATAAACCGAGGTGCATATGTTAACGCTTGATATTAAACTCAAGTGGTGTGTCCCTTTAACATGACAATCTTGATTTTTTGAAAACTAGCGGCGTCCCGTTAGTTTATCTAAATAACAATGTTTAAGTTTATAAATGCACCACCATGAATGCGAATTTCGGATTAATATAATTATCCTACTCAAAGTTTACCAGGGGGGAGGACGTAAACCTGCTCATGACGAGCTTTAAGTGGAGAAAATGTTTCTGATGTGACAAAATGGCGATTTTTGGATGATTTTCGTTATTGTCGGAAGCAATTTTGACAGGTAGGCGCATATCATATGATTTATTTGTTAAATGATTGTGTTATTAAGGGGCTACTGTATCTCCGATTCACTCGGTTTTTTATTTCAATGTCCTAGCTAGCGGATTTAAAAAGTCATTCCATGTACAGTTTGAGAATGTCTTTGTTTACAAAGTTGAATCTGTCCTTGCCGTGCCTTTTTTTCGCATTTTAAAAGAAAATACATTGTTTATACATGGTTTAAGCGTGGAATTCGTATAGAAAATACATAATCAGTCTTATTTTCCTTCATGAAGTTTTGGGGAGGCATTTATGGCCGAAAAAAACAGGTTTATGCAGATTTTGGCACATGACTGTAACTTTATGCAATTTTGGTTCCCTGATGAGGCCAAGTAATTGGACGAAAAAATGCATTCCTGACTCTACTATGTTAAAATAAAGAACAAAAGCTGATCCAAAGTATCTAATAATATTTTTCAGAGAGACTGTAACAATGCCGAGATATAGGAAGAAAACTTCCCTAACGTTGTATGGTAGGAAAGGCCGGAACCGATCCAAAATAGTAAATGTAGTATCTCCAACTAAAAACTATAAACGGCCTTGTATAAGATCTACACCTATACGGTTTAAACGGCCAATCATATATTCAAAATCCCCTATTGTCAAAGCAAGGTTAACGACATCACCTAGTAGTCACTCTTCCTTGACAAAGATATACACGGCAACGAAATTGTCGGAATCGCCAGTAAAAATCAACGACTTCATGGCCGATTCTATTTTGGACGATGTTATTGTGACTCCTGTTAAAATTCAACAAGGACTAAGCATGTGCGTGCAAGAATGTTCACCAATCAGAACATTAAAGTATAAGAAAACGTTACAATTTGGACATGCCACCACAGACGCAGCTGAAACAGTAACAATAGGAAAAGTCAGTAGTCAGGAGAATGTGACAAAAAGTGCAGATGAAATTTCTGAAACAATGCAGCTCTTGTCTAGACTAGTAAATGAAGGCACTTACTCCACATCTAGTATATCATTTCAGTTATTTCGCGATTCCCTTAAGTGGCATGCGTCTGAGAATACTTCCGCAATGCGATATTCAGAGGCGACCAAAGAATTCTTCTGGACTGGGAAACGTTTGCTTGGGGGTCAGTTTTTACGTTTTATGCGAGGATTTGCACACGTTTTTCGATTAATTTAGGTGAAATCTATCATTTTATGTGAAACAAATGAAAAGAAAACAATTTTCTTATGTATTTTTGCATCTTACACAACAAATATATTGTTTCGCACGGTATTTGGGCTGAAAGGCGAAAAAAGGTTTGATGCTTAGCACACTTTCAGTAGTATATGTATTAAAAATAGTTTTTTTTACAAAGACCTGTTTTATGACAAATAGTATCCAATGTTTTACTTATATATCTGGCAAGTTCAATATTTTAAGTTACACCTTTCATTTACCAAATGCCATTAGTCCCAAATGATTCCCAACATATATGGTGAACATTAAACGTCTGTATTCAATATCGATATATAAAAACATTTTACAATTATATTGATATATATATCATTTTCCAATATCGATATAGACCATTAACAGTTTCTGTTTTAAAATACGGCATTTAGACAACACAACACAGAATGTACCGTTTCCTATACAATGAGATCGCTCACATGACAAATTATCGGAACCAATCAGATTGCAGATCGTGGCATTTGTTATATACTGTTTAATACCGCAACAAACCCACTGCGCCAAATTAGAGCATCGTCTACTATGTGTCTACTGAACCGAAGGTTCTGGATTCGAGACTTATATAAGGCAACACTTTTTAAATCATACAATAGTTAAGATATTTAAAAAAATAGTAGATCTATACGAAACTACAACGGAATAAATCTGATTGGTTCCGACAATTTGGCATTTGTGTACTCTGCAACATTCAATAATCAATCCAATTAATGACATGCATCTGATCAAATCGTCGGTTAAAATGTTTCATAGTTTTAATCGAACTGTTTTTAAAACTCGCGGCGTCCCGTTAGATTTTCACATAACTTGCATTTCTTCAATCCTTAATATTAATTTAAGAATAGTATGAAGCAAATTGATTTGACCTCTACCAACTGGCGATTATATTGCACCAATAATATATTTAAACCTAATAGTATGATAAAATAAGAAGAATGCATGAAAACTCAAATTGTATTTATGTATATGTAAGCAAGATTGCCGTGTGCACTTTAACACTAATCCAAGAACAAAAAGCTTTGATTACAAGTCTATTCAAATAACGGCATAATTTAAATATAACATATTTTAAAAAAAACGTTAAATATTTTTACTGTATAATTTAACTTACCGTGTTGGGTGACTGACTACAGATAGTAATAATGACAAGTGAGCATGCTTCTTCTGTATTTATACACTCTGTCCAGACTGGTTACGTCATCCATATGTCAGGTTATGGACGTGTGTCAAAACGTTACTTCCGGTTGCTGTAAGGCTAGTTAATAATCACGTGATCTTGTTTTATGCACTGTTTGCCAAGCACATGGTAAAACAAACGTTATATTTTAAATTATTTTATCTCCTAAACAGGTTATTAATAACCCGCCAAATAACGGCAAAAATACACTACAAAACTGTTTATTAACGTGTTCTTAAAATACCCGTGATTGAATATGCTTAAAATGAATATGAGTTTGCAACTCTTAATTCGACGCTCCAGTTTTGGGCTTTGTTTGGTTTAAGCCGTTTATAATAAATGTGTCTATAGAGTTGGGATTCTCGAAACATGTAAGTTATATGTATACCTCATCGTCCGCAGGTCTAAAAACGATGTACCTATGTTGTAAAATGTGTCTATTGATGGCGGGATAGTGACTTTCAGATTGCGAAAACAGTCTTTAAATTAATAAACAAATCTCAAATATGTGTAAAAATGCAGCTAAAAATCAACAGTACTTAACGACAAAAGAATGAATGAATGGTGTTTTACGGCACGTCGACACATAAATAGGCCATATTGTGCTCAAAAACGGATGAAAAATGAAACGAAAAGAATACTTTGTTATTAAAAAGTAATGTAAACGTATACTGTTAAAATTATTTGCAAATAAGGGACGATATGGTAAAAGTAATAGTTATGTATATGTAGATCAGCAAATGCCCGTCAATAGGTATATAAACAGTCAATGCAAATATAAACATATTACAATGAATCATTAACAGAACATAACATGTTCTAAACTTTGCAGGTGTTCATGATACACAAAAGCACACATACAGATTCAATATATGCGTGAATAATTATGGCGTATGACAATACATTCAAAATAATTATATTAAATAAGTGTAGATTTTTAACGTATATATAATAATGAATGAATGAATGGTGTTTTACGGCACGTCGACACAAAAGTAGGTCAAGCTATGCGCAAAAACTGATGAAAGATGAAGAAATGAAGTAGTAAATAAAAATGAATGTAAATATATAAAGATAAAACTATTTACAAATAAGGGATGATATGGTAGTAATATAAACTATGTATGAATGTAAATCAACAAATGCCCATCAACGGGTGTATAAACAAGTAAATATATACAAGAACATATTACAATGATTTATAAAGTCTGATTATTATAAAGATTTATATAGTCTGATTTCTTTCAGGAAATCTAAAACAAGACTAAAATATAAAGTATCAAATAACTCTTTCATAGTATTAACATTGTAGTACCTTTGACGCATAGGATATAATAAACATTGGATGAACTCATATTAACAATTGCATTTGTGAAGCTGACACTAACCACAATATAAAGTAGTGAATTACACTTAAACAAGTAAAGTATTATTATTGTTTAAACTATATAAACGAAGCACAAAGGCTTTATTGATATATTAACCTAGTAGGAATGTTTCTTATTTGCTGTTGCGTTTTAAGAGAAGCGTACATTTAGACATTCTAGT
The DNA here is from genome assembly GCA_037043455.1 of Cyrtodaria siliqua. NCBI lineage: Eukaryota > Metazoa > Mollusca > Bivalvia > Adapedonta > Hiatellidae > Cyrtodaria > Cyrtodaria siliqua. The sequence continues at coordinate 34,308 of JAWPHD010013108.1, forward strand.
GCTAAATCGATATATAGAAACGCTTTAAATACAATGTTCTTAAATATAAATACAATGGATATATGAAACAAAATGATACTCGTCTTCCATTTCATTAAAGTTGCAAAGCTGACATGCACGATTATTTATTTCTATTCTTTCTCTGCCGAATCGACCAGTATGCGATGCCGATATGTGTAATTTTCTTAGAGATGTGCGTAAACTAGTAGAGATAATACTACCCAAGTAAGGTTCAGGGGCAGAACTTTCTTTAACTACTTTATACATCGTAAGTACTTGATCGTATCAACTTGGCTCTGGATTCTTGTAAACATTCATCTAGTAATCATTATCTAAAAAGACATAAGAATTCGTTGATATTTTCTACATTTGGGTTATTACAAACATACATCCAACCCTATTTCACTAGCAATAGTTTAACATAAAGAAACCAGTTTGCATATCCCTTTTCAACATCTAGTAAAGATGACTCTCTTAAATATTTTATGCTGATATTTTGACTATTACATATTTTAAACAAGAACTTAATAGATACATATCTATTTATATAGAGCGCTGGCGTGGCGCAGTCGATAGCGCGGCGGATTTGTAACCGGAGGCCCCGTGTTAAATCCTCCGTGGTGCCACTGAGTTTCGTCGATGTGCATGACACTTTCCCTTAGCCTCGTCCGTCGGATGGGGACGTAAATCGGGCGGTCCCGTGTATCGGTCCGAGCACGTTAAAGAACCATAGGAATCTATTCGATAATAAGAGTAGGGAATGGTTCCCGGATTCCTATGTATCCTTCCCCTCTCTCTGTGGCGGCTCTAAATCACCTATACTGTGTTGATGAGCCGTTAAACAACATTCTCAGTTCTATTTATATACAGTGGACATCTTCCCAGTTCCCCATAAACGGCACAATTGATTGTGAATAATCTCTCCCCAGTTCCCCGTAAACGGCACAATTGCTTACGGAGAATCTTTCCCCAGTTCCCCATAAACGGCACAATTGGGATAATCTCTTCCCAGTTCCCCATAAACGACACAATTGCTTGTGGATAATCTCTTCCCAGTTCTCTTCCCATAAACGGCACAATTGCTTGTGGATAATCTCTTCCCAGTTCCCCATAAACGGCACAATTGCTTGTGGATATTCCCCATAAACGACACAATTGCTTGTGGATAATCTCTTCCCAGTTCCCCATAAACGGCACAATTGCTTGTGGATATTCCCCATAAACGACACAATTGCTTGTGGATAATCTCTTCCCAGTTCCCCATAAACGGCACAATTGCTTGTAGATATTCCCCATAAACGACACAATTGCTTGTGGATAATCTCTTCCCAGTTCCCCATAAACGACACAATTGCTTTTGAATAATCTAACTCTAATCTAACTCCCTATACTAGTTTACGGAACATTATAATGTATGTTTTCGAAGTCTAAACCGCTAGAAAAATTACATTGTTTAGGTTCTGTAAACTAGTATTAGGAGTTATATTATCCACAAACAATTTATGGGGAACTTTGAAGTTTTCCAACTATGTCTTAATAAACACTTAACTAATTATGTTAAGTGTGAAGTGTTTTAGGTAAATTATTTACAAGAATATTAAATAGTCGATTGAACGATTGGGCCGAAAATTACAATGTTTATTTGGAAGCACAGGCCGGTTTTCGAAGGGGAATGGGTACCACAGATAATATATTCGTACTGCATGGTTTGATTACACACATTATTAACTCTGGTAAAAAATTATATTGTAGTTTTATAGATTTTAGCAAAGCTTTCGATTATGTAGAAAGGAACACTTTATGGACTAAGTTAATTAAATTTGGTGTAAGAGGTAAGATCCTTACAGTCATCAAAAGTATGTATGAAAATATTAAAACACGTGCAAAATTTGATAATATGTTAAGCAATGATTTTTCATGTATGTTAGGTGTGAGGCAAGGCGAATGTTTATCGCCGTTTCTGTTTTCAATGTTTCTAAATGACATTGAAGAACATTTTATATTGAACAATTTTGATGGTGTTGATACTTATATGACCAAACTATTTTTGCTGTTATACGCTGACGATATTGTGATATTTTCAGAATCATCAATTGGTTTACAGAAAGGGTTAGATATTTTAGCTATTTACTGTACAAAATGGAAACTTAAGGTTATGTTAACAAAACAAAAATAATTATATTTAGAAAAGCTGGACTTTTACCCAGAAATCTTGTTTTCATGTTCAATAACTCTCCAGTTGAAATCGTTAAATCTTTGACCTATCTTGGCATTGTCTTTAGTCAAGGTGGCTCCTTTAATGAAACACAATTAAGTTTAGCTGGTAAAGCACAGAAAGCAATATTTAAGTTAAACAAATGTTAAATGAAATTTACAGATATTTCTGTGTCACACAGATTAGATTTATTTGATAAACTTGTGTTACCCATTTTATGTTATGGCTCCGAAGTTTGGGGATTTCAAAGTTCAGATAATATTGAGAGAATACACACTATTTATTGTAAAAATGTTTTACGTGTTAAACGTTCTACTCAAAATGACTTTGTATATGGTATTCTTGGCAGATTTAGCATTAAGGATATTAGATATATTAGAATAATTAAATTTTGGTTGAAAATTGTTAACACTAATGACCAAAAGTATTGTAAACTTATATATAATATGCTTAAAATAGATGCTGATTTATACCCAAATAAAGTATCTTGGGTTACACGTGTACAAGATTTATTATCAAGGTTAGGGTTTCATGATGTTTGGCTCCAACAAAATGTTGGCAATAAACATGTTTTCTTAAGTATATTTAAACAACGTTTATATGACAATAGCTTACAAACGTGGCAAACTCGTATAGATAATTCAACCAGAGCTGTATTTTTTAGAGAAGTTGTTACATTTGGTACTCAACATTTTCTTAGTACTCTTAATATACCTAAATTTAGAATCGCTTTGACGAGACTTATTGTTTCTTCTCATAATTTGTGTATAGAATCTGGCAGATGGCAAAGACCGAGAATGCAGGTCGAAAACAGATTATGTACTGTTTGTCAAAAAATAGAGGACGAATATCATTTTTTTATTAGAATGCTTACTGTATAATGATTTGCGTAAAACGTTTATAAACCGCTTCTACTGGACTAGACCAAGCATGTATAAATTAAAATTACTGTTCGAAACTCAAAATCAAAATGTAAAAAAGAAATTAAGTGTTTACATCTTCAAAGCATTTGAACTCAGAAAAATACAACATTCATAGTATCATTTGTAGAATAATCTCAGATTGTTACATGTCTGTATACACAGTTAAAACGTTTTACCTTTTACTTTTGTACACTGATCATAATGTTGTTTTTTGTTTTGTTTTTGTAGAACTTTGGAAATCAAATAAATAGTAGAGAGCATTGTGGTATTTACAAACAAAAATGGCTATCACCTATCGTTGATTACACTGTAATATAAACTATATATGATAGTATAGATAGTAGAATATCAATACAGATTATCTTCATAGTGGCAATATAATTTGAAAGGCTGTTTCTCACCTTCTCCGTTTATTTCTTCTCCGCTTATTTTCTGTCATAAATTGTGTATTTAGCATATATTCATATTACTAAAAATGCTGTTTGTTATCTTGCTATGTCAATTGCTTGTATGAATGTAAACTATGTCTCACGGGCCTCTGGCCTATTGATTGATGAATAAAGTCTTCTTCTTCTATGTCTGATATAAGATCCATTTTTAATGATAGTCCTCAAGTCAGGTGTATTTACAATAAAAGCATAGAAGCGCCATCAGAGAGTGTAGAGAATAGTGTTGAATGATTTCAATGATATATATATATTTAATTATAAATATATTTAAATCAACAAATAAATAAATATTTAAATAAATCAATCAATAAATATTTAAATAAACAAATAAATATTTACTTATTTATTTAAATATGTATTGATTGATTTATAATAAATAAATCAATGAATAAATAAATCAATAAATAAATATTAAATATTTATTTTTTGATTGATTTATAAATCAATAAATAAATAAATAAATAAATAAATAAATAAATCAATCATTTATTACGAATAAATAAAATAAAAAATAAATAAATAAATAATTTATTGATTCATTGATTTATTGATTTATTTATTGATTTATTTATTTTATGAAATAAATAAATTAATTAATTAATAATAGTCCATTCATCCAGCGAGAGCAGACGGGACATAATTTCTAAATAAAATAAGCCATTTTATCAGATCAATTACGATCATGTACTGACGGTCATGTACTATATAGTTGACGGTCATGTATTATATGGTTGACATGCATTTGGTTGAATATTTCACGGGACCATATCCTATCTATTTTGGATCTGATTTTTTAAAGAAGGCGGACCAATAGTCATTAATTTATTTATATTTGGAGTAGACATGTAAACTCGACCTAGCAAATTCGCATAATCCTAAAATTTGAAATTAAAATATCGCAGTCTATTTTGTTGTCAAAACCTTGCCCTGTTTCAATTATTTTTCTGCAATTGACCACTTTTTTTTAAAAAATATATTTTTTAAAGATGTATTGATACTGAACAATTTATTTCACATAAAAAAACAGCTTTGAGTAAAATTGTACTAAACATTTCAGATATAAAGGGATATAAAGGGCACAATTTCTGCCGAAATTGTGTTCACATCAATAGTGTTGAATTACTGTTATGTTCTATATGCTGGACATTGCTCATGCCTAAAAGAAGCATTTGGTTGAAAACTCCACTTGACGATATCCCATCTATTTTGGATAATTTTTTTAAGATGACGAACCAATAGTTCTTAAAATGCATGTCTACAGAAATATTCAAATTATAATTTCAGATATGAAAACACCATCAAAACACCTCAAGTGAGAACAACCAAATATTACAATCATTCCCTTGTGAAGCTGTTCGGATGTGGAATGTCGTGGATGCGGAATGTCGTGGATGTGGAATGTCGTTGATGTGGAATGTCGTGGAAAGCTTGCTTATAATATACATATGCATCCGGAGACATTCTCTACTCTTACTAATACTTTGGTTGTTTACTTCCTTGGATACCGACCAATACAAGGGACCTCCCGGTTTACGCCCCCCACCCACCACCTCCACCCCGAATCATCCGACTGTCGAGGCTAAGGGAGCGTGTCTTGCCCAAGAACAAACAGACGAAACTCAACGGTGTCGATGAGATTAACTACATAAAACCAGTATTAAAACATAAAACAGCGGAACATTAATCAGTATATGCCTACTGACCATACAAAATAACGCACTTGTTTAGCTATTTAAGAAACACACGAAAGAAAACAGTACACGGTTAATACACGGACTTGCAGTTTTATCCATTTTACATATAACTTTTTCGTGAATTAAACCGTTTTATCATAAATATACGCATTTTTGGACCGCATTATGCACAAAATTACCCTACAAAAAGCTGTCGAGAATTGAGCCATATCATAAATGCGGTCCGATACGCCAAATTTAGGTCATGTGACCGGGCCGAAAGCCAGACTCGATGAAATCAGTCCAGGCAATTATCAGCTGGTACTTAATCGAGGTGAGGTACTTTTAAGTAGATATGGAGTTTCAGCATTCAAGGGACGTACTGACAGCCAAATGAATGCTCTGAAACAGCATTGTTTTCTTTCATTCATTTTTGCTTTTTTTATTTTATAAATTAATTCGGTAAATCTAACAGTTTAATATCCCTTGTTTGTTTTGTTTTTATATAAAATCCCAATGAAAATGCGTATATATATGATAAAAAGTTTAAAACATGGGTGATGCGTTATCGACCAATATCGGCCCGAAGGCTAAAGGCTTAAGCCTTCGGGCCGATATTAGGGTACACCCATGTATTAATCTCTAATTATAATACGTTATAAACCCTGTGTACCGCTTATGGCGCGTTATTCGTAAATTTTGCAATAACACCATAACATGCCGTTCTTTGACCAATGTACTGTTTCCGACCATATGTTTAGATGTTTATTGTATGATCAGTAAAATACCACTTGCGGTGATTGTATCTGTGTAAAATAGGTGTGGTTTATATGTGACATGTCCATCCGGAAACGACGAAAGTCATCCATTCTCACGAATGACTGAATAAAGTAGAGGATTCTCGACTATAATTATATGAAAAAGTAACTCTGCAATCCTTTCCGGCTCGTACTCGCTATACCTTATCCTAAAAACTTGGAAATATCTATACAAATAAAGTGGTTTTCCTACCTCACTCACATGTCTTCGATTGATGTCAACAGGAAAACCCGATAATGGAGCGAATTTGACGTTTATGGCGCGTTCTAGGTTAGACAGGGTGAATTTTGTATGAGTGCGGTTTGGTGCAACATAGAACATCGTTTAAAGCCCCATCGGCCTTTTTGCATTGCTTATTAACATTGTTAGTGTTGCTTATTTAATGCGTGGTTTTGGCTGACTGTGTTCTGTGAAAGTAGATATAAAAGTCGAACAGAAAATGTAGCATTCAAGGACCACAGTCAACCAAAAGTACGCATAGAAACAAACAACAATTATAAAGATGACTAAAAGCCATATATGACATCACAAACACAAAACGATTGAAAATAGGGCTCCTAGGAACGGTCAGTGACAAAAAGGGTCGCTGGGGGTTACACTTCCTGTTTGCCTTTTGTACCTACTTATTTTAATTATGCTTATATAGTCAGAGTCCTCCTTGAATGCTACTTTCCCCGTAACATTGAATAACACCATTTTATCATGCAAATGTATGTCTAGCAGTCAATTACAGCTATATATACACATGCCATCCCCTAACCTCCTGGGTCAGTTGTATTTGCTTGATTTTTATACTCTATACTAAGCATACATATAAATGTAATTATACCACACATACATATTATCACAACGCCATTTATATGACCTGTTATGTCAGTTCCAGTTATTGCATGTAACACAGGTAGAGGTTTCGACTTCTGTCCAAAGGCATTATGTATTGGTAATAAGTTTACTCTTCGCCTCGATACCAGTTAATAGTCCAGGTCTTTGTCCCATTTGTGCAAAAAGCCTCGAGATCAACAAAAAAACATCAACTCTTTATATTCAACGATATATCACTATAACGTTTACAACGTTAGGAGAGAGAATAAGCAAGGCAACGCGAAAGATATCACTGTAACGTTTGCAACGTTAGGAGAGTAAGCAAAGCAATGCGAACAATTTTAGATATTTTCACATTTTAGGAGTATTAGAATTGAAATAGAACATCGTTTACGGTGAATTATCTTGCAATATATCACGGTCTGTCGTTCAATTGAACTCCAAACCGTGATATATTACAGGATAATTCACAGTAAATGATGTTCTATTTTTTAAATATAATTCAAAAAAGTTAGATACTGTCATTAACTTGTGTGACTATACAAGAGAGGGTTTAGTGTAACGGCTGTAAAAGTCTCCCCGTGCTACGAATCAGTAGTGTTATTTTACCGGTCTTTGTTACCAACTAGGCCAACTTAGATAACTTTAAAGTAGAATACCGCTTAAACCTTACTAGGGGGCGTGAGATGTTTGCTTTTAAATTGCCTCTCATGAAATCCGAGTCTGCTACTTTATTCTCTTGTTTGTTGTTTCCAACGGATCGACCTCACCTGTATTTATTTACATATAGTTATTGTACCCACATTACTGCTTGTTTTACTGCTATATTATCTATGATCAATATTTCAAAACCCCATCATCTTGGCTTTAGACTAGATCTTCCAGTGCATCGTTGTGTTCACTTTTCTTCTGACAGTACAATAGACCGCCATCATCTTTTATTACCACGCCATTGAACTCCAATAAAATACTTAGTAGTTTGAACCTGTTTTACAGAGATCTATACTCCTATCAGATTTAGCAACAACAAGCATCCGTGCCAGGAGAGATGTTCTGTCTTCATTTGGTGTACGCGTGTTTTCCTTCAGCTTTGGCCTCTTCATCAAGTCATTCTATATGAGGAATATTACTTTAAGTCATTTTGACAAAGAGATTGGCAGTACCCTTTATTCTATCTTCAAGAAATCTCAACTCTTGAGTTTTTGTTCCAGTGATATTCTTCTTTGTCAGGATGGTAGACAAATACTTTACTTTAATATTAAATTTCAGCTCATATTTTAGCTTGTCTAGTATGTCTATTGCTTTTAACTGACCTGATGGAAGTTGATGGTGCTTCTGCTGTGAAGTCTGTCTGGTATGTCAAAGGATAATGTGATTTTTTGAGAAATTTCCGCCAACTCTGGGGCCGAAAAAAAACATCAGGATGGTTGCTGGCTAAATTGCTAAGGGCAGAACTGGTGTATTAATGATGGAAGAGCATGATGTTGGTCAGTGCTTGTATAATCTGACTCTTTAATTGTGACAACGGAGTTGTATGCTTTTAATACTGACATGTCTGGTCTTTAGTGTCCACTGTGTTATCTTCAACTGATGGACATATTTCAGTTCGTTGTACAAATCGAGCAATCAACCGCATCGTGTCGTGTTTATGAACAGCAACTACTTCATCTTTGTGTTGTCACATTGTTTACTGTTCAGTATGTGTATTCCTTATATAGTAAATGGTAACAGTTTAATGACTGTTTCAGTAACACCTTTCAGTGATTCATATTCATACTAATAAGGTCCAATGCCCAATGTTTATCTCTAAAAGTGTCAGAGTGTGTCGATCATGGCGGGGATTTCTTTATTTACACTGTCCTGTTTTAATGGGATGAAGTAGGGTAAGTGTCAGGTTTGGTGCACCCTAGAACCGGTTTAAACCCCAAGTGGCCTACTATGCCACTGACCGTTCCAAGGCGGTAGCCCTATTGTCAACCCTTTTGTGTTTGTGATGTCGTTTGCATTTATTATTGCTTTTGCCTTCTTGTTTGTCTGTTTGCGTGTTTGTTTCTGTGTTTTGTGGTTGACTGTCCTCCTTGAATGCTACTTTCCCTGTCCGATCTTTTTATATTTCTTTACTTTGAATATAACGTGTTTAACGTGTGTATTGGGTTTAACAATCTGATCAACTGACACAGTTGTCTCATGGAATGAGTTTCGAACATCTGGAGTATCCACCTGTTTGTGTAGGTTATCAGCGTTTGCTTGTTTAAAACCAAAGTCGGTACGCATGTCTATCCTTATTTGGTCATGCTCCTCAATCCAATTTTATACTGACTTTGCCGATGTACTGTTTTGTGATTCTGACGTCTCATTTAAGAATTTGTTAAATAATGGTCGAGATTTCTTATAAGTATTTCTTCATAATGGTATGTGTCAGTTAAATAAAACAGACTGTGATTGGTCAGTGATTGGTCAACAAAACATCTAGGGATTCTGAGACTAATATTTACCAAAGTGATAAACGGATTTAATTAATTATAATGATTGAAATGGAAACACTTCAGAAATTTAAACTTATGACTGATATTTGAATGTAGGTAAACTAAACGGGGTTTGTGGGGTGTGTGTGTTTGGGGGGAGGTGGTGGGGACAAGCGATGTGTGTGGGGTGCAGTTTCGACCCTAAAATGAAAAAAAAACAAATTGGTAAAATTTGAAATGAAATGTTCCTCATTAAATATTTAACTTGGCAGGGGCATGCCGTATATGGCTACAAGATATAGGGATATCAGGGTAGATCAAAAGCCTGTAACATACGTCTATGGGGAAATGAGTTGGCTGTGACTTAAAGATCAATACCCGGGTACTGTAAACGTTGTAAAATCTAATACATGTATTAACACTGCATTTACCATTCAAACGTGTGTTTTGATATATATATAATAGAAACAGAGTGAAAACACAAAAGACAGATTTCTATTGTATTTACTTCCCGAAATATAAATTATTTAAAAACAAAGATCTTTAAAAATCTCCCTTTTTAAACAAAAGCATTGTTCTCTTGGACAGATAAGTGCATACAAATAATCTTATATAGTATGCAATGTGATCAGTTCTAAGTAATCACACAAAAACTAATCAATAGCAATTGGTGGAAAAGAAGATCGAATGAATATTATACTGACAAACAAAAGCAAGATTCGCGGCCATTTTGAATTCAAAGCAATAAAGGCAACAAATGTTGCCAATGGAGTTCTTGCAGTTTTAAGTTGGCCCAGACTAATATGTAACTGTTGCGCGTTGCTTTGCGTATACCTTAATATACTTTGTTTTGCGTATAGGTTAATATACTTTGCTTTACGTATACTGTAATATACTTTGTTTTGCGTATACGTTAATATGCTTTGCTTTGCGTATATAAATTTTTATTCCAGAAAATTGCGATTTTCAACATTTCTTTTAATTTTCTCGCCAAAAAATCCTAAAAATCAATAAAAATAATTTCTCTGCCAATTTAATTTACTTTAGGCAATTATTTATTAATCTGACCACAGTCTCTTTTTTTTGGTCATTTTTGACTTTTTTGTCCCATAAAAATTAGATTGTGCCATATAATAATATTTCGTCTCTTTCAGATTTGCTTCTGTATACTACAACCATTACATTTTCATATACAAATACACGTTTTACTTATTCTTCATTTATTAATTTTCTCCCCAAAAAAATCATATTTAGCACGTGATTGCAGAGGAGGATTTTTCTATATATCGTCTAGAACCCATTACATGGTCCGAAGATTAACTTTTATACCCCATCCAACCCCTTTTTCAAGAAGCGAAAACGATAACCTGTTTATTGTTGAATTATACGTTCTAAAATCCTGCTAATATACGCTTTCCCATCGCTAAATGGAATAAAGGCGGGACCACGTAATGCAGAATCAATCAAAGTAATTTATGTGCCAATTCCTTTCACCTAAGGCTAGTGTTATGTTAAAATTACTCCTCTATAAAAGGTTCTCACCGACCTCAGTGTAATTACTAAGAAAGTCATACTATACAAAGTTATAACGTGTATAATGCAAGATAATCATTTTTTAAAAATATGTTCCAGGTGTCTTTCTAGAGAATATACTGCTTATTTACTTTAAATAGTATCATATTTATATCATGAAATGCATTTAACAAAACCACACCGTCACATTGTCTTTCTGGCGGGAAGCTAACCTCTCCAAAATTACTAATAAAAGGGCGAGTAAATAATCAAAGTACAAGTTTTGTTTTATAATAAATATAATTATGCCTAAGAAAGCAATTACACGAAGGACTTCATAATCCAAACACACTTTGTTTTGGTCCCAGGAATGGATAGAAGCTCAATCTGAAAATAGATAAAAAACGAAGCTGACTCAAGTTTAAACTCCTACAGCCTTAACATTGAGATTATATATATCAGATGAAAGGCAATATTGAATTGACTTGAAATGCTTGGTTAACAGTACAAAGGGTAATGATTCAATTAAAACCAGAAATGATATAATACCTCAAGGAAAGAGACAATTGATAAAGGTTGCACAATCAAAACTGAAAAGGAGATCCTTTTGTAGCAACAAACTCAAACAAGAGAGAAAAGTAACACTTTGTTGTTTTGAAGTTGTTCACGAGAGTTAATATAATATGCAACACATTTCACGCCCCTAACACCGGCTTAAGCGATATTCTACTTTAAAGCCACACAGATTGGGCTTGAAGATCTCAAAGGACCAGTAAGTAATAACTCTACAGTAGATTTGTAGTCGGGGCAACTGTTTACGGCCGCCACACAGCACTAAACAAACGCTAGTGTGAATGATAATAAATACTGGAAAGGGGATCATTTGGTAGAAACACACACAAACAAGATATAAAAGTAGCAGACTATGTTATTTTGATGATGTTCATGAGAGTAATATATTGTGCATCACCTCTCATGCCTCCTAGCACCGGCTTAAGCGTTATTCCACTTTAAAGGCACACAGATTGGGCTTGATGATCCCAGAGGATCTGTCCGTAATAATAATACTGATTTGTAGTCGGCGCGACTTTTTACGGCTTCCACACAGCACTGAAAAACGCTAACATTAATGTCAATAAGTACTGAAAAGGGGATCCCACGGAGTCAGCAAACACAAACAAGAGAGAAAAGCATCAGAATCGGTTTCATTGAGTCTGTTCATGAGAGGTAATATATTTTCAAATAAATTGTTTCATTTAGCACCTAGTTTATTAGGTCATCGGCACATAGTCTGTCATTTCTGTGAAGTTTAATAAAATAACAATTGTAGCTTTTCGGAGATGAATTTTGCAATCGTAAACTTTACTAGTTGAAGCTTAAGTTTGCAACAACAGGTAATTGTTGGTAGGAATAGAACATAACATCATCCGATGTCATAAATATCTTACTTAGTATGGGACTCCAACTTAACACAAACCCAAAAACGTGAACATTCTCTCTCTTTAAATCGTACAATATGTTGTTATTTCAATCAAATATTTATTTCAATCATTATTCCACAAATTCAAATACTTGCTTAGAATAAAACTTTAGTTGTACATTCAATTGTGTTTGTTGCTCACAAAGGATCACCTTTATCAGTATTTATTATTTAAGATGTCCGATTGAATTGTTTTGATTAGAGGCACACACTTCTGGAAAACATCAACATATCCATTAATGACTTAAATAGAGGTTGTTACAAATACTACTGGCTTTGAGAAAATAAAGAAGGTTTAGTGGAACACTATGCCGAAGTCATAGGTGATAGCCACTTTAGAAAAAGAGAATGTGAAAATGACGTCGCTTATAATGTAAAAGAATATAAATTAAACATAATACTAATAAAACTGGTGGGGTTGGGATAATCGTGTAAAAACAAATTTGAATGATTCCGAATGAAATGTACACATCCGGAAAAAGGAAAAGAAACAAGTAATCATTTTAAATTTGGGATTGAATAAAACAAAACTTACCAGTTTGCAATACGTTAACCCTGGACAATGCTGACCGGCGTCGTGGCGGAGGCGGCGGGAGTGCCGCTAAACAAGCTGTTGTTTCCGAAGAGTAGGGTGCACAGGAATAACAGACCAATTAGCATCACTGAAATGTACACGTGACTGGTTCAGCATATGATGTAATACAATACATAAAAGATGGTGTATATTTGTATAAATGCTATCATATTACGACACATATGTGTTAATGAACAGTCCCAGTCAACCTGAGACTGCTTTTTGTTATATTTATCGTGTTCGGCGATTTCCAAATTTACCCGTCAGACTTTTTGTTATTATTTCAGTTTATTGAGTTAATATGTAATGCTTTTTTATGGTAATATATTAACACGCAATTCAAACATTTTTCGGAAATTTAAATACGTCAACTTTCATTCAGAATGTCCTATTACCGAAGCATTGTGATGTAGTGGTTATAGCGTCTGCCTTGCATTCGGGAGGTCGTGGGGTTCGAGTCCCCTGACCGCGTCATACCAAAGACTTTAAAAATGGAGTAGTCACTTGTAACCCTTGCCAGACGAGCAAATACTGGGTAGTGCTACGACTGATTGACCAGTGTCAGACTAATGTGACTGGGTGGATGGGGGGGGGGGGGGGTATCATGTCTACTACGGCGTGGTATTCCAGTGTGGCAGCACTATGAAGAAACCATTGAGTTCGCTGCTTCAAATAGACATATCATCACATCACACAACAACACACAGATAAAAGTCCAGACATTGTGCCTATAATCGTCGGGTAGGACGCCTGTCGTAGGTGGAGGGACTATAATCCTTAGAAATACACACACACACACACAGAATGTCCTATTCAATTATGTGTGTACACTCGTGTTATAATGGTATTTTTATCAATACAGAATGTAGAACTTAAATATATCGCCATGAAATGCATTATTATGGCAAATATTGGAAAAGAAGTGCATTTATCGAATTTTTCTATCGGCACATATACAGTAGAATTCAGAATTTAACTTATAATATACCGTTATAGTTATTGTAGTGGACTTATAAGTAATATATGGAGTATGGTCTCGAGTTAGTTGATTTAACTATCGTAGTCCATCGAGCTGTTTAAACCAACCAACACCTCCAACATTACTCAATGGAGGAAACCTTGCATGTCAGCTTGAAATGTGTCAGTATTAACACATATTAACAATGTGATTATCTCTTTACACAATAAGCACGTGTTACTTACTTAAGCTGCTGTCCCCTCCGCCGCCGCCTCCCTGTGGGACAAATGGCACGTATCCGTAACCGCCACCGTAACCTCCGCTACCGTAGTCGGCCAGGGCCATACCGAGGGTCATGATTACGCACACAGCGGTCAAAATGGAGGTCTTCATTTTTGTGCTGTAAACATATTTTTAAATGTCATGGTATTTTTTTTAACAACCTTTATATCCAATATTTTAAAGGGACACATGGCAATCTTGAGTTTAATTGAAACATTTAAAATTGATTCTCGGTTTAGTTATCTTGCGTCATTTTGACTTTGAAACTGTTTGCATCAAAATAAATAAAAAGAATAAGGTTTCAATTTTCTTCGTTATTTTACCCTTTTTTTTAAATATATTATTGGTGGATTTATTATAAAAAGGTAATATGTAAAAACTAATTGCTTTGAACTATTCTAATAATTAATATTAATGATTGAACAAACGCAAGTCAAGAGAAAAACTAACGGGACGACCTGAGTTTTTAAAAAATCAAGATTGCCGTGTGTCCCTTTAAAAGGACACACGGCAATCATGATATTATAAAAACACATGGCGTCCTGTATTTTTCTACATAACTTGCATCAATTTGTTCAATCATTAATATTAATTATTAGAATAGTTCAAAGCAAATTATTTTTACATATTACTAACTTTTTATTATATAGCACCAATAACAAATTAGAACAAATTGGTAGAATATCGAAGACAATTGAAATCTCAGATTTGTATTTAAAGATATGCATATAGTTTTAAAATCAAAATCAAATAGTATAAATAAACCGAGGTGCATATATTAACGCTTGATATTAAACTCAAGTGGTGTGTCCCTTTAACATGACAATCTTGATTTTTTGAAAACTAGCGGCGTCCCGTTAGTTTATCTAAATAACAATGTTTATTTCAATCATTAATAATAATTATAACAATAGTATAAACCACATTGTTTTTGTTTATTACTGAGTTTTGATAGTACTGCACCAATAATTTCAATATTTGGTAAAATAACATAGAAAATTGAAAACACGGCATTTTTATTTAATGATATGCAAGCTTGATTAAAGTCAAAATGATCCTTCATAAATAAGTAGAGACGCTAATATTGATGCTTGATAAAAATATTAAGATTGCCATGTGTCTTTAAAGTATGTACGTGATTAGGAATACAGACCGATTGATACTCTTGTAATAGAATACCTAGAGATGAAAGATATTGTCAATACTGTCAGTATTGATTTAGAAGATGAATACCCTTTTATTTTGATTTGTCCTCGTTACACAAGAATCCGGACAATTTATATTAAAAAATATTATTATAATGGACCTAGTATGTTTAAATTCTTAGAATTACTGCAGACACAGGATAAGAATATTGTTATAAAGTTAGCAAAATATTTTAGTACTGCTTTAGCTGTAAGGAATACAATCTTGATAAATAAAACAATGTTTAGATCTTTTATACTTTTATTCTCGTGTATCAGTTACATTAATATTACTCATAGCAAATGTACTTTTATCTTTTTGTATTTCTTTGTCCAAAATCACTTGACATGTCTTATTATGCATGAACATTTATGTACGTGTATATAACAGTGTACGTATGTACAAAATAAATAAAATATACGTTCTGTTCTGTTCTGATTAGAGACCATGATTTATTTCCGTAACTCCGATATAAATGCACCACCATGAATGCGAGATCAATTTCGGATTAATATAATTATACTACTCAAAGTTTACTAAGCAATAAGAATTCGATTCGAAATATTTTACGGTGGCTGCTTTTATCTACAGAATAAGACTTTAAAAAAATGTTTTTCGATTGATTTAGGTGAAATCTATCATTTTATGTAGAACAAATCAAAAGAAAACAATTTTCTAATGTATTTTTGCATCTTACACTACAAATATATTGTTTCGCACGGTATTTGGGCTGAAAGGCGAAAAAAGGTTTGATGCTTAGCACACATTGAGTAGTATATATATTAAAAAATAGTTTTTTTAACAAAGACCTGTTTTATGAAAAATAGCATTCAATGTTTTACTTATATATCCGGCAAGTTCATATTTTAAGTTTCACTTTTCATTTACCAAATGCCATTAGTCCCAAATGATTCCCAACATATATGGTGAACATTAAACGTCTGTATTCAATATCGATATATTAAAACATTTTACAATTATATTGATATATATATCATTTTCCAATATCGATATAGATCATTAACAGTATCTGTTTTAAAATACGGCATTTTGGACAACACAACACAGAATGTACCGTTTCCTATACAATGAGATCGCTCACATGACAAATTATCGGAACCAATCAGATTGCAGATCGTGGCATGTGTTATATACTGTTTAATACCGCAACAAACCAACTGCGCCAAATTAGAATGTGTTTACTGAACCGAAGGTTCTGGGTTCGAGACTTATATAAGGCAACACTTTTTAAATGATACAATGGTTAAGATATTTAAAAAAAATAGTAGATCTATACGGAACTACATCGGAATAAATCTGATTGGTTCCGACAATTTGGCATTTGTGTACTCTGCAATATTCAATAATCAATCCAATTAATGACATGCATCTGATCAAAACGTCGGTTAAAATGTTTAATAGTTTTAATCAAACTGTTTTTGAAAACTCGCGGCGTCCCGTTAGTTTTTCACATAACTTGCATTTCTTCAATCCTTAATATTAATTATAAGAATAGTATGAAGCAAATTGATTTGCACTTTACCAACTGGTGATTATATTGCACCAATAATATATTTAAACCTAATAGTATGATAAAATAAGAAGAATGCATGAAAACTCAAATTGTATTTATGTATATGTAAGCAGTTTTAACGTCAAATTGATACTTGATTAATAAATCGTAACGCTAATTTTAATGCTTGATAAAAAACGTCAAGCTTGCCGTTTGCCCTTTAACACTAATCCAAGAACAAAAAGCTTTGATTACAAGTCTATTCAAATAACGGCATAATTTAAACATAACATATTTTAAAAAAACGTTAAATATTTTTACTGTATAATTTAACTTACCGTGATGGGTGACTGACTACAGATAGTAATAATGACAGGTGAGCATGCTTCTTCTGTATTTATACACTCTGTCCAGACTGGTTACGTCATCCACATGTCAGGATATGGACGTGTGTCTAAACGTTACTTCCGGTTGCTGTAAGGCTAGTTATTAATCACGTGATCTTGTTTCATGCACTGTTTGCCAAGCACATGGTAAAACAAACGTTATATTTTAAATTATTTTATCTTCTAAACAGGTTATTACTAACCCGCCAGGTTATTATAACGGCAAAAATACACTACAAAACTGTTTATTAACGTGTTCTTAAAATACCCGTGATTGAATATGCGTAAAATGAATATGAGTTTCCAACTCTTAATTCGACGCTCCAGTTTTGGGCTTTGTTTGGTTTAAGCCGTTTATAATAATTGTGTCTATAGAGTTGGGATTCTCGAAACATGTAAGTTATATGTATACCTCATCGTCCGCAGGTCTAAAAACGATGTACCTATGTTGTAAACTGTGTCTCTTGATGGCGGGATAGTGACTCTCAGATTGCGAAAAGTCTTTAAATTAATAAACAAATCTCAAATATGTGTAAAAAAGCAGCTAAAAATCAACAGTACTTAACGATAAAATAATGAATGAATGGTTTTATACGGCACGTCGACACATAAATAGGCCATATTGTGCTCAAAAACGGATGAAAAATGAAACGAAAAGAATACTAAGTTATTCAAAAGTAATGTGAACGTATATTGTTAAAATTATTTGCAAATAAGGGAAGATATGGTAAAGTATTAACTATGTATATGTAGATCAGCAAATGCCTGTCAATAGGTATATAAACAGTAAATGCAAATATAAACATATTAAAATGAATCATTAACAGAACATAACATGTTCTAAACTTTGCAATTGTTCATGATACAAAAAAGCATACATACAGATTCAATATATGCGTGAATAATTGTGGCGTTTGACAATACATTCAAATTAATTATATTAAATAAATGTAGATTTTTAACGTATATATAATAATGAATGAATGAATGGTGTTTTACGGCACGTCGACACAAAAGTAGGTCATACTGTGCGCAAAAACTGATGAAAGATGAAGAAATGAAGTAGTAAATAAAAATGAATGTAAATATATAAAGATAAAACTATTTACAAAAAAGGGATGATATGGTAGTAATATAAACTATGTATAAATGAAAATCACAAAAATGCCCGTCAACGGGTGTATAAACAAGTAAATATATACAAGAACATATTATAATGATTTATAAAGTATGATTATTATAAAGATTTATATAGTCTAATTTCTTTCAGGAAATCTAAAACAAGACTAAAATATATAGTATCAAATAACTCTTTCATAGTATTAACATTGTAGTACCTTTGACGCATAGGATATAATAAACATTGGATGAACTCATATTAACAATTGCATTTGTGAAGAAATATAAAAAGATCGGACAGGGAAAGTAGCATTCAAGGAGGACAGTAAACCACAAAACACAGAAACAAACACGCAAACAGACAAACAAGAAGGCAAAAGTAATAATAAATGCAAACGACATCACAAACACAACAAGGGTTGACAATAGGGCTACCGCCTTGGAACGGTCAGTGGCAAAGTAGGCCACTGGGGGTTTAAACCGGTTCTAGGGTGCACCAAACCTCACACTTACCCTACTGTCATCCCATTAAAACAGGACAGTGTAAATAAAGAAATCACCGCCATGATCTAATCTCTAACCAACAAGGCAGCATCAATAGGCAATATAAGTAAAACACAAATATGCTCGTGTAAATATAATACAAAGAAACAATAGCCTAGAAAGCCACAATGAAGGTACTCAATGACTTTGCAGAAGCCAGAGCAGTAAGAGAATAAACCATTAAGGGCACGACAAGAAAGATCATGGACAAACATCAAACGCCACCGTCCCAATGGGCTTTAGGTAGTCGTCATCATAGGGTCCACAACCTGTCCGGTCATCGTACAATTAAAGAGGAAAGCATAGTGGCGAACTGTAAAAGGGTCCACCACCAAGCATGCAGTACGTTGCAAAATGATAGGGTCATAACCTCTTTTGATAAACTTTTTAACAAGTTTAACAAAGATAGTATGAAAGTGATCATGACCTAGAATCTTACGAAGTTTATAAATCACATCACCATAGAAGTCAGGTTGTGATAGTCCTTGTCGCAGAAGAGTCCTTAAATTACTTTTATATTTGGAAAGAAGATCAGGGTTACGATAATAAAATTTTGCAAAGGATTTACGAAGTTTATGGTAACGGTAACCCTGATTGAGTAACTTTTTAGTTATACAAAGATTACGAATATTAAAGTCCTCAACTCGAGTACAAGCTCTAGAAAAACGAATAAGTTGAGACACATATACCCCATAAGAAGTTGCTCGGGGAACATCCCCATCCAAGTGGGGATAATTAACAATTTCAAAATTAAAATCATCTTCCTTGCTAATTATTTTACCATTTTCAATCGAGAGATCTAAATCAAGAAAAGAAGCGTTATTATCACATATATTAGCTTTGTTAAGCTGAAGTTCTTTAGGATAAATATAATTAACCATAGTTGGAAAGAAAGGGTTGTCAATGTTCAATATGTCATCCAGATACCGAGAGGTATCATTAAAGGCTTCAATAAGCTGACACTAACCACAATATAAAGCAGGGAATTACACTTAAACAAGTAGAGTATTATTATTGTTTAAACTATATAAACGAAGCAAAAAGGCTTTATTGATATATTTACCTAGCAGGAGTGTTTCTTATTTGCTGTTGCGTTTTAAGAGAAGCGTACATTTAGACATTCTAGGACTCTATCGATATATAGAAACGCTTTAAAAACAATGTTCTTAAATATAAATACAATGGATATATGAAACAAAATGATACTCGTCTTCCATTTCATTAAAGTTGCAACGCTGACATGCACGATTCTTTATTTCTATTCTTTCTCTGCCGAATCGACCAGTATGCGATGCCGATATGTGGAATTTTCTTAGAGATGTGCGTAAACTAGTAGAGATAATACTACCCAAGTAAGGTTCAGGGGCAGAACTTTCTTTAACTACTTTATACAACGGAAGTACTTGATCGTATCAACTTGGCCCTGGATTCTTGTAAACATTCATCTAGTAATCATTATCTAAAATGACATAAGAATTCGTTGATATTTTCTACATTTGGGTTATTACAAACATACATCCAACCCTATTTCACTAGCAATAGTTTAACATAAAGAAACCAGTTTGCATATCCGTTTTCAACATCTAGTAAAGATGACTCTCTTAAATATTTTATGTTGATATTTTGACTATTACATATTTTAAAAAAGAACTTAATAGATACATATCTATTTATATAGAGCGCTGGCGTGGCGCAGTCGAAAGCGCGAAGGATTTGTAACCGGAGGCCCCGTGTTAAATCCTCCGTGGTGCCACTGAGTTTCGTCGGTGTGCAGGACACTTTCCCTTAGCCTCGTCCGTCGGATGGGGACGTAAACCGGGCGGTCCCGTGTATCGGTCCGAGCACGTTAAAGAACCATAGGAATATATTCGATAATAAGAGTAGGGAATGGTTCCCGGAATCTTATGTATCCTTCCCCTCTCTCTGTGGCGGCTCTAAATCACCTATACTGTGTTGATGAGCCGTTAAACAACATTCTCAGTTCTATTTATATAAAGTGGACATCTTCCCAGTTCCCCATAAACGGCACAATTGATTGTGGATAATCTCTCCCCAGTTCCCCGTAAACGGCACAATTGCTTGCGGATAATCTTTCCCCAGTTCCCCATAAACGACACAATTGCTTGTGGATATTCTCTTTCCAGTTCCCTTCCCATAAACAGCACAATTGCTTGTGGATAATCTCTTCCCAGTTCCCCATAAACGGCACAATTGCTTGTGGATATTTCCCATAAACGACACAATCGCTTGTGGATAATCTCTTTCCAGTTCCCCATAAACGGCACAATTGCTTGTGGATAATCTCTTTCCAGTTCCCCATAAACGGCACAATTGCTTGTTGATAATCTCTTTCCAGTACCCCATAAACGACACAATCGCTCATGGATAATCTCTTTCCAGTTCCCCATAAACGGCACAATTGCTTGTGGATAATCTCTTTCCAGTTCCCCATAAACGGCACAATTGCTTGTTGATAATCTCTTTCCAGTTCCCCATAAACGGCACAATTGCTTGTGGATAATCTCTTCCCAGTTCCCTTCCCATAAACAGCACAATTGCTTGTGGATAATCTCTTCCCAGTTCCCCATAAACGGCACAATTGCTTGTGGATACTCTCTTCCCAGTTCCCTTCCCATAAACGACACAATCGCTTGTGGATAATCTCTTTCCAGTTCCCCATAAACGACACAATTGCTTGTAGATAATCTCTTTCCAGTTCCCCATAAACGGCACAATTGCTTGTGGATAATCTCTTTCCAGTTCCCCATAAACGACACAATTGCTTTTGAATAATCTAACTCCCTATACTAGTTTACGGAACATTATAATGTAAGTTTTCGAAGTCTAAACCGCTAGAAAATTTACATTGTTTAGGTTCTGTATACTAGTATTAGGAGTTATATTATCCACAAACAATTTATGGGGAACTGGGAAGAACTAATTATAAGTCTGATATAAGATCCAATGTTAATGATAGTCCTCAAGTCAGGTGTATATACAATAAAATGATATATATATATTTAATTATATATATCTAATTATAAATATATTTAAATCAACAAATAAATAAATATTTAAATAAATCAATCAATAAATATTTAAATAAATAAATAAATATTTACTTATTTATTTAAATATTTATTGATTGATTTATATATGAATAAATAAATCAATAAATAAATATTAAATATTTATTTTTGATTGATTTATAAATCAATAAATAAATCAATAAATCAATAAATCAATCATTTATTATGAATAAATAAAATAAAAAATAAATAAATAAATAATTTATTGATTTATTGATTTATTGATTTATTTATTGATTTATTGATTTATTTATTTTATGAAATAAATAAATTAATTAATTAATAATAGTCCATTCATCCAGCGAGAGCAGACGTGACATAAATTCTAAATAAAATTAGCCATTTTATCAGATCAATTACGATCATGTACTGATGGTCATGTACTATATAGTTGACGGTCATGTATTATATGGTTGACATGCATTTGGTTGAATATTTCACGGGACCATACCCTATCTATTTTGGATCTGATTTTTTAAAGAAGGCGAACCAATAGTCATTAATTTATTTATATTTGGAGTAGACATGTAAACTCGACCTAGCAAATTCGCATAATGCTAAATTTTGAAATTAAAATATCGCACTCTATTTTTTGTCCGTGTTGTCAAAACCTTGCCCTTTTTCAATTATTTTTCTGCAATTGACCACTTTTTTTTAAAAAATATATTTTTTAAAGATGTATTGATACTGAACAATTTATTTCACATAAAAAAACAGCTTTGAGTAAAATTGTACTAAACATTTCAGATATAAAGGGATATAAAGGGCAGAATTTCTGCCGAAATTGTGTTCACATCAATAGTGTTGAATTACTGTTATGTTCTATATGCTGGACATTGCTCATGCCTAAAAGAAGCATTTGGTTGAAAACTCCACTTGACGATATCCCATCTATTTTGGATCATTTTTTTAAGATGACGAACCAATAGTTCTTAAAATGCATGTCTACAGAAACATTTAAATGTAAAGCATTCAAGTTATAATTTAACACCATCGAAACACCTCAAGTGAGAACAACCAAATATGTTTACAATCATTCCCTTGTGAAGCTGTTCGGATGTGGAAGGTCGTGGATGTGGAATGTCGTGGATGTGGAATGTCGTGGATGTGGAATGTCGTGGAAAGCTTGCTTATAATATACATATGCATCCGGAGGCATTCTCTACTCTTACTAATACTTTGGTT
This sequence comes from Cyrtodaria siliqua, assembly GCA_037043455.1. Classification (NCBI taxonomy): domain Eukaryota; kingdom Metazoa; phylum Mollusca; class Bivalvia; order Adapedonta; family Hiatellidae; genus Cyrtodaria; species Cyrtodaria siliqua. The sequence goes on from JAWPHD010013108.1 coordinate 57,500, forward strand.
GTTTACTTCCTTGGATACCGACCAATACAAGGGACCTCCCGGTTTACGCCCCCCACCCACCACCTCCACCCCGAATCATCCGACTGTCGAGGCTAAGGGAACGTGTCTTGCCCAAGAACAAACAGACGAAAGTCAACGGTGTCGATGAGATTAACTACATAAAACCAGTATTAAAACATAAAACAGCGGAACATTAATCAGTATATGCCTACTGACCATACAAAATAACGCACTTGTTTAGCAATTTAAGAAACACACGAAAGAAACAGTACACGGTTAATACATGGACTTGCAGTTTTATCCATTTAATATATAACTTTTTCGTGAATTAAACCGTTTAATATATATATACGCATTTTTGGCCCGCAATATGCACAAAATTACCCTACAATAAGCTCTCGAGAATTGAGCCATATCATAAATGCGGTCCGATACGCCAAATTTAGGTCATGTGACTGGGCCGAAAGCCATGTATTAATCTCTAATTATAATACGTTATAAACCCTGTGTACCGTTTATGGCGCGTTATTTGTAAATTTTGCAATAACACCATAAATATGCCGTTCTTTGACCAATGTACTGTTTCCGACCATATGTTTAGATGTTTATTGTATGATCAGTATAATACCACTTGCGGTGATTTTATCTGCATAAAATAGGTGTGGTTTATATGTGACATGTCCATCCGGAAACGACGAAAGTCATCCATTCTCACGAATGACTGAATAAAGTAGAGGATTCTCGACTATAATTATATGAAAAAGTAACTATGCAATCCTTTCCGGCTCGTACTCGCTATACCTTATCCTAAAATCTGAGAAATATCTATACAAATAAAGTGGTTTTCCTACCTCACTTACTTGTCTCCGATTGATGTCAACAGGAAAACCGATAATGGAGCGTTAGCAAAACCGTAAATTCAACGTTTATGGCGAGTTCCGGTTAGACAGGGTGAATTGTGTATGAGTGCGGTTTGGTGCAACCTAGAACATCGTTTAAACCCCCAGCGGCCTTTTTGCATTGCTTATTAACATTGTTAGTGTTGCTTATTTAATGCGTGGTTTTGGCTGACTGTGTTCTGTGAAAGTAGATATAAAAATCGAACAGAAAATGTATCATTCAAGGACCACAGTCAACCAAAAGTACGCATAGAAACAAACAACAATTATAAAGATGACTAAAAGTCAGATATGATATCGCAAGCACAAAAGGGTTGAAAATAGGGCTACCTCCTAGGAACGGTCAATGGCAAAAAGGGCCGCTGGGCGTTACACTTCCTGTTTGACTTTTGTACCTACTTATTTCAATTATGCTTATATTCTCAGGGTCCTCCTTCAATGCTACTTTCCCCGTAACATTGAATAACCCCATTTTATCGTGCAAATGTATGTCTAGCAATGAATTACAGCCATGTATACACATGCCATCCCCTAACCTCCTGGGTCAGTTGTATTTGCTTGCTTTTTATACTCTATACTAAGCATACATATAAATGTAAATATACCACACATAAGTATTATCACAACGCCATTTATATGACCTGTTATGTCAGTTCCAGTTATTGCATGTAACACAGGTAGAGGTTTCGACTTCTGTCCCAAGGCATTATGTATTGGTAGTAAGTTTACTCCAGTTAATAGTCCAGGTCTTTGTCCCATTTGTGCAAAAAGCCTCGGGATCAACTAAAAACCTTCAACTCGTTATATTCAACGATATATCACTGTAACGTTTACAACGTTAGGGGAATAAGCAAGGCAACGCGAACGATATCACTGTAACGTTTGCAACGTTAGGAGAGTAAGCAAAGCAATGCGAACAATTTCAGATATTTTCATATTTTAGAAGTATTAGAATAGAAATAGAACATTGTTTTCATTGAATTATCTTGCAATATATCACGGTTTGTCGTTCAATTGAACACCAAACCGTGATATATTACACGATAATTCACAGTAAATGATGTTCTATTTCTTAAATATAATTCAAAAAAAGTTAGATATTGTCATTAATTTGTGTGACTACAGAAGAGAGGGTTTAGTGTAACGGCTGTAAATGTCTCCCCGTGCTACGAATCAGTAGTTTTATTTTTAACGGTCTTTGTTACAAACTTGTCCAATTTAGGTAACTTTAAAGTAGAATACCGCTTAAACCTTACTAGGGGGCGTGAGATATTTGCTTTTAAATTGCCTCTCATGAAAATCGTGTCTGCTACTTTATTCTCTTGGTTGTGTTTGTTGTTTCCAAAGGTTATGTATTTATTTACATATAGTTATTGTACCCACATTACTGCTTGTTTTACTGCTATATTATCTATGATCAATATTTCAAAACCCCATAATCTTGGCTTTAGACTAGATCTTCCAGTGCATCGTTGTGTTCACTTTTCTTCTGACAGTACAATAGACCGCCATCATCTTTTATTACCACGTCATTGAACTCCAAAAAGAAATACTTAGTAGTTTGAACCTGTTTTACAGAGATCTATACTCCTATCAGATTTAGCAACAACAAGCATCCGTGCCAGGAGAGATGTTCTGTCTTCATTTGGTGTACGCGTGTTTTCCTTCATCTTTGGCCTCTTCATCAAGTCATTCTATATGAGGAATATTACTTTAAGTCATTTTGACAAAGAGATTGGCAGTACCCTTTATTCTATCTTCAAGAAATCTCAACTCTTGAGTTTTTGTTCCAGTGATATTCTTCTTTGTCAGTATGGTAGACAAATACTTTCCTTTAATATTAAATTTCAGCTCATATTTTAGCTTGTCTAGCATGTATATTGCTTTAAACTGACCTGATGGAAGTTGATGGTGCTTCTGCTGTGAAGTCTGTCTGGTATGTCAAAGGATAATGTGATTTTTTGAGAAATTTCCGCCAACTCTGGGGCCGAAAAGAAACATCAGGATGGTTGCTGGCTAAATTGCTAAGGGCAGAACTGGTGTATTAATGATGGAAGAGCATGATGTTGGTCAGTGCTTGTATAATCTGACTCTTTAATTGTGACAACGGAGTTGTATGCTTTTAATACTGACATGTCTGGTCTTTAGTGTCCACTGTGTTATCTTCAACTGATGGACATATTTCAGTTCGTTGTACAAATCGAGCAATCAACCGCATCGTGTCGTGTTTATGAACAGCAACTACTTCATCTTTGTGTTGTCACATTGTTTACTGTTCAGTATGTGTATTCCTTCTATAGTAAATGGTAACAGTTTAATGACTGTTTCAGTAACACCTTTCAGTGATTCATATTCATACTAATAAGGTCCAATGCCCAATGTTTATCTCTAAAAGTGTCAGAGTGTGTCGATCATGGCGGGGATTTCTTTATTTACACTGTCCTGTTTTAATGGGATGACAGTAGGGTAAGTGTGAGGTTTGGTGCACCCTAGAACCGGTTTAAACCCCCAGTGGCCTACTATGCCACTGACCGTTCCAAGGCGGTAGCCCTATTGTCAACCCTTTTGTGTTTGTGATGTCGTTTGCATTTATTATTGCTTTTGCCTTCTTGTTTGTCTGTTTGCGTGTTTGTTTCTGTGTTTTGTGGTTGACTGTCCTCCTTGAATGCTACCTTCCCTGTCCGATCTTTTTATATTTCTTTACTTTGAATATAATGTGTTTAACGTGTGTATTGGGTTTAACAATCTGATAAACTGACACAGTTGTCTCATGGAATGAGTTTCGAACATCTGGAGTATCCACCTGTTTGTGTAGGTTATCAGCGTTTGCTTGTTTAAAACCAAAGTCGGTACGCATGTCTATCCTTATTTGGTCATGCTCCTCAATCCAATATTATACTGACTTTGCCGATGTACTGTTTTGTGATTCTGACGTCTCATTTAAGAATTTGTTAAATAATGGTCGAGATTTCTTATAAGTATTTCTTCATAATGGTATGTGTCAGTTAAATAAATCAGACTGTGATTGGTCAGTGATTGGTCCACAAAAAATCTAGGGATTCTGAGACTAATGTTTACCAAAGTGATAAACGGATTTAATTAATTATAATGATTGAACTAGAAACACTTCAGAAATTTAAACTTATGACTGATATTTGAATGTAGGTAACCTAAACGGGGTTTGTGGGGTGTGTGTGTTTGGGGGGAGGTGGTGGGGACAAGCGATGTGTGTGGGGTGCAGTTTCGACCCTAAAATGAAAAAAAAAAACAAATTGGTAAAATTTGAAATGAAATGTTCCTCATTAAATATTTAACTTGGCAGGGGCATGCCGTATATGACTACAAGATATAAGGATATCAGGGTAGATCAAAAGCCTGTAACATACGTCTATGGGGAAATGAGTTGTCTGTGACTTAAAGATCAATACCCGGATACTGTAAACGTTGTAAAATCTAATACATGTATTAACACTGCATTTACTATTCAAACGTGTGTGTTGATATATATATATATATATATATATATATATATATATATATATATCATAGAAACAGAGTGAAACCAAACAGACAGATTTCTATTGTATTTACTTATCGGGTTATAAATTATTTAAAAACAAAAATCTTTAAAAATCTCCCTTTTTAAACAGAAGCATTGTTGTCTTGGACAGATAAGTGCATACAAATAATCTTATATAGTATGCAATGTGATCAGTTCTAAGTAATCACACAAAAACTAATCAATAGCAATTGGTGGAAAAGAAGATCAAATGAATATTATACTGACAAACAAAAGCAAGATTCGCGGCCATTTTGAATTCAAAGCAATAAAGGAAACAAATGTTGCCAATGAAGTTTTTGCAGTTTTAAATTGGCCCAGACTAATATGTAACTGTTGCGCGTTGCTTTGCGTATACCTTAATATACTTTGTTTTGCGTATAGACTAATATACTTTGCTTTGCGTATACTTTAATATACTTTGTTTTGCGTATACGTTAATATGCTTTGCTTTGCGTATATAAACTTATTCCAGAAAATTGCGATTTTCTACATTTTTTTTTAATTTTCTCGCCAAAAAATGTTAAAAGTCAATAAAAATAATTTCTGTGCCAATTTAATTTACTTTAGGCAATAATTTATTAATCTGACCACAGTCTATTTTTTTTTTGGACATTTTGACTTTTTTGTCCCAAAAAAATTAGATTGTGTCATATAATAATATTTTGTCTCTTTCAGATTTGCTTCTGTATACTACAACCATTACATTATCATATACAAATTTACGTTTGGCTTATTCTTCATTTATTAATTTTCTCCCTAAAAAAATCATATTTAGCACGTGATTTCAGAGGAGGATTTTTCTATATATCGTCTAGAACCCATTACATGGTCCGAAGATTAACTTTTATACCCCATCCCACCCCTTTTTCAAGAAGCGAAAACGATAATTATAAGCAGATTATCGCTTTTTCCCCCCAATAAAACCTGTTTTATTGTTGAATTATACGTTCTAAAATCCTGCTAATATACGCTTTCCCATCGCTAAATGGAATTAAGGCGAGACCACGTAATGCAGAATCAATCAAAGTAATTTATGTTCCAATTTCTTTCACCTTAGGCTAGTGTTATGTTAAAATCACTCCTCTATAAAAGGTTCTAGCCGACCTTAGTGTAATTACTAAGAAAGTCATACTATACAAAGTTATAACGTGTATAATGCAAGATAATCATTTTTAAAAAATATGTTCCAGATACATTTCTAGAGAATATACTGATTATTTACTTTAAATAGTATCATATTTATATCATGAAATGCATTTACCAAAACCACACCGTCACATTGTCTTTCTGGCGGGAAGCTAACCTCTCAATACTTACTAATAAAAGGGCGAGTAAATAATCAAAGTACAAGTTTTGTTTTATAATAAATATAATTATGCCTAAGAAAGCAATTACACGAAGAACTTCATAATCCAAACACACTTTGTTTTGGTCCCAGGAATAGATAGAAGCTCAATCTGAAAATAGATAAAAAACGAAGCTGACTCAAGTTTCAACTCCTACAGCCTTAACATTGAGATTATATATTTCAGATGAAAGGCAATATTGAATTGGACTTGAAATGCTTGGTTAACAGTACAAAGGGTAATGATTCAATTAAAACCAGAAATGATATAAAACCTCAAGGAAACAGACAATTGATAAAGGTTGCACAATCAAAACTGAAAAGGGGATCCTTTGGTAGCAACAAACTCAAACAAGAGAGAAAAGTAAAACTTTGTTGTTTTGAAGCTGTTCACGAGAGGTAATATATATGCAACATATCTCACGACCCTAACACCGGCTTAAGCGATATTCTACTTTAAAGCCACACAGATTGGGCTTGAAGATCTCAAAGGACCAGTAAGTAATAACTCTACAGTAGATTTGTAGTCGGGGCAACTTTTTACGGCCGCCACACAGCACTAAACAAACGCTAGTGTGAATGATAATAAATACTGGAAAGGGGATCATTTGGTAGAAACAAACTCAAACAAGATATAAAAGTAGCAGACTATGTTATTTTGATGATGTTCATGAGAGTAATATAATGTGCAACACCTCTCACGCCTCCTAGCACCGGCTTAAGCGTAATTCCACTTTAAAGACACACAGATTGGGCTTGATGATCCCAAAGGATCTGTCCGTAATAATAATACTGATTTGAAGTCGGCGCGACTTTTTACGGCTGCCACACAGTACCGAAAATCGCTAACATTAATGTCAATAAGTACTGAAAAGGGGATCCTATGGAATCAACAAACACAAACAAGAGTGAAAAGCATCCGAATCGGTTTCATTGAGTCTGTTCATGACAGGTAATATTTTTTCAAATAAATTGTTTCATTTAGCACCTATGTTATTAGGTCATCGGCACATAGTCTGTCATTTCTGTGAAGTTTAATAAAATAACGATTATAGCTTTAAGGAGATGCATTTTGCAATCGTAAACTTTACTAGTTGAAGCTTAAGTTTGCAACAACAGGTAATTGTTGGTAGGAATAGAACATAACATCATCCGATGTCATAAATATCTTACTTATTATGGGACTCCAACTTAACACAAACCAAAAAACGTGAACATTCTCTCTCTTTAAATCGTACAATCTGTTGTTATTTCAATCAAACATTTATTTCAATCATTATTCCACAAATTTAAATACTTGCTTAGAATACAACTTTATTTGTACATTCCATACGTCTTATTTAAGATGTCCAATTGAATTGTTTTGATTAGAGGCACACACTTTTGGAAAACATCAACATATCCGTTAATGACTAAAATAGAGGTTATAACAAATACTACTGACATTGAGAAAATAAAGAAGGTTTAGTGTAAAACTATGCCGAAGTCATAGGTGATAGCCACTTTAGATAAAGAGAAAGTGAAACTGACGTCGCTTATAATGTAAAATAATAAAAATTAAACATAAAAATAATAAAACTGGTGATGTTGGGATAATCGTGTAAAAAAGAAAGTTGAATGATTCCGAACGAAATGTACACATTCGGAAAAAAGAAAAGAAACAAGCAATCATTTTAAATTTGGGATTGAATAAAACAAAACTTACCAGTTTCCAATACGTTAACCCTGGACAATGCTGACCGGCGTCGTGGCGGAGGCGGCGGGAGTGCCGCTAAACAAGCTGTTGTTTCCGAAGAGTAGGGTGCACAGGAATAACAGACCAATTAGCATCACTGAAATGTACAAGTGACTGGTTCAGCATATGATGTAATACAATACACAAAAGATGGTGTATATTTTAAGTAAATGCTATAATATTACGACACTTATGTGTTAATGAACAGTCCCAGTCAACCTGAGACTGCTTTTTGTTATATTTATCCTGTTCGGCGATTTCCAAATTTACCCGTCAGACTTTTTGTTATTATTTCAGTTTATTTAGTTAATATGTAATGATTTTTATGGTAATATATTAACACGCAATTCAAACGTTTTTCGGAAATTTAAATACGTCAGCTTTCATTCAGAATGTCCTATTCAATTATGTGTGTACACTCGTGTTATAATGGTATTATTATCAATACAGAATGTAGAACTTAAATATATCGCCATGAAATGAATTATTATGGCAAATATTGGAAAAGAAGTGCACTTATCGAATTTTTCTATCGGCATCTATACAGTAGAATTCAGAATTTAACTTATAATATACCGTTATAGTTATTATAGCGGACTTATAAGTAATATATAGAGTATGGTCTCGAGTTAGTTGATTTAACTATCGTAGTCCATCGAGCTGTTTAAACCAACCAACACCGCCAACATTACTCAATGGAGGAAACCTTGCATGCCAGCATGAAATGTGTCAGTATTAACACATATTAACAATGTAATCATTTCTTTACACAATAAGCACGTGTTACTTACTTAAGCTGCTGTCCCCTCCGCCGCCGCCTCCCTGTGGGACAAATGGCACGTATCCGTAACCACCACCGTAACCACCGCTACCGTAGTCGGCCAGGGCCATACCGAGGGTCATGATTAAGCACACAGCGGTCAAAATGGCGGTCTTCATTTTTGTGCTGTAAATATATTTTTAACTGTCATAGCATTTTTTTTAATTTTCTATTAAAAATATAAAGTTTAGGAACCTTTATATCCAATATTTAAAGGGACACATGGCAATCTCTATTTTATTGAAACATTAAATTTTGATCCTCGGTTTAGTTATCCTGCGTCATTTTGACTTTGAAACTGATTGCATCAAAATAAAAAAAAAAAAATAAGGTTTCAATTTTTTTCGTTATTTTACCCTTTTTTTAAATATATAGGCTAATTGGTGGATCTATTATAAAAATGTAATATGTAAAAACTATTTACTTTGAACTATTCTAATAATTAATATTAATTATTGAACAAACGCAAGTCAAGGGGAAAACTAACGGGACGCCGTGAGTTTTTAAAAAATCAAGATTGCCGTGTGTCCCTTTGAAAGGACACACGGCAATCTTGATATTATAAAAACACATGGCGTCCTGTATTTTTCCTACATAACTTGCATCAATTTGTTCAATCATTAATATTAATTATTAGAATAGTTCAAAGCAAATTATTTTTACATATTACTAACTTTTTATTATATAGCACCAATAACAATTTAGAACAAATTGGTAGAATATCGAAGACAATTGAGATCTCAAATTTCTATTTAAAGATATGCATATAGTTTTTAAATCAAAATCAAATAGTATAAATAAACCGAGGTGCATATGTTAACGCTTGATATTAAACTCAAGTGGTGTGTCCCTTTAACATGACAATCTTGATTTTTTGAAAACTAGCGGCGTCCCGTAAGTTTATCTAAATAACAATGTTTATTTCAATCATTAATAATAATTATAACAATAGTATAAACCACATTGTTTTTGTTTATTACTGAGTTTTGATAATACTGCACCAATAATATATTTCAACATTTGGTAAAATAACATAGAAAATTGAAAACACGGCATTTTCATTTAATGATATGCAAGCTTGATTAAAGTCAAAATGATCCTTCATAACTAAGTAGAGACGCTAATATTGATGCTTGATAAAAATATTAAGATTGCCATGTGTCTTTAAAGTATGTACGTGATTAGGAATACAGACCGATTGATACTCTCGTAATAGAATACCTAGAAATGAAAGATATTGTCAATACTGTCAGTTTTGATTTGGAAGATGAATACCATTTTATTTTGATTTGTCCTCGTTACACAAGAATCCGGACAATTTATATTAAAAAATATTATTATAATGGACCTAGTATGTTTAAATTCTTAGAATTACTGCAGACATAGGATAAGAATTAAGTTATAAAGTTAGCAAAATATATTAGTACAGCTTTAGCTGTAAGGAATACAATCTTGATTAATTAAACAATGTTTAGCTCTTTTGTATTTTCATTCTCGTGTATCATTTACATTAATATTGCTCAAAGCAAATGAATATATATGTATGTGTATATAACAGTGTACGTATGTACAAAAAAAAACTCCGATATAAATGCACCACCATGAATGCGAGATCAATTTCGATTAATTTAGGTGAAATCTATCATTTTATGTAAAACAAATGAAAAGAAAACAATTTTCTTATGTATTTTTGCATCTTACACTACAAATTTATTGTGTCGCACGGTATTTGGGCTGAAAGGCGAAAAAAGGTTTGATGCTTAGCACACATTGAGTAGTATATATATCAAAAATAGTTTTTTTTACAAAGAGCTGTTTTATGAAAAATAGCATTCAATGTTTTACTTATATATCCGGCAAGTTCAATATTTTAAGTTTCACTTTTCATTTACCAAATGCCATTAGTCCCAAATGATTCCCAACATATATGGTGAACATTAAACGTCTGTATTCAATATCGATATATAAAAACATTTTACAATTATATTGATATATATATCATTTTCCAATATCGATATAGACCATTAACAGTTTCTGTTTTAAAATACGGCATTTAGACAACACAACACAGAATGTACCGTTTCCTATACAATGAGATCGCTCACATGACAAATTATCGGAACCAATCAGATTGCAGATCGTGGCATTTGTTATATACTGTTTAATACCGCAACAAACCAACCGCGCCAAATTAGAGCATCGTCTAATATGGATCCGAGATTTATATAAGGCAACACTTTTTAAATCATACAATAGTTAAGATATTTAAAAAAAATAGTAGATCTATACGAAACTACAACGGAATAAATCTGATTGGTTCCGACAATTTGGCATTTGAGTACTCTGCAATATTCAATAATCAATGAAATTAATGACATGCAACTGATCAAATCGTCGGTTAAAATGTTTAATAGGTTTAATCAAACTGTTTTTAAAAACTCGCGGGTCCCGTTAGTTTTTCACATAACTTGCATTTCTTCAATCCTTAATATTAAGTATAAGAATAGTACGAAGCAAATTGATTTGCACTCTACCAACTGGCGATTATATTGCACCAATATTATATTTAAACCTAATAGTATGATAAAATAAGAAGAATGCATGAAAACTCAAATTGTATTTATGTATATGTAAGCAGTTTTAACGTCAAATTGATACTTGATTAATAAATCGTAACGCTAATTTTAATGATTGATAAAAAACGTCAAGCTTGCCGTTTGCCCTTTAACACTAATTCAACAAATCTATTCAAATAACGGCATAATTTAAACATATTTTAAAAAAAGTTAAATATTTTTACTTTATAATTTAACTTACCGTGTTGGGAGACTGGCTACAGATAGTAATAATGACAAGTGAGCATGATGTTTCTGTATTTATACACTCTGTCCAGACTGGTTACGTCATCCACATGTCAGGTTATGGACGTCTGTCAAAACGTTACTTCCGGTTGCTGTAAGGCTAGTTAATAATCACGTGGTCTTGTTTTACATATGCACTGTTTGCCAAGCACATGGTTAAACAAACATTCTATTTTAAATTACTTCATCTCCTAAACAAGTTATCACTAACCCGCCAAATAACGTCAAAATTACACTACAAAACTGTTTATTAACGTGTTCTTAAAATACCCGTGATTGAATATGCGTAAAATGAATATGAGTTTGTAGCTATTAATTCGACACTCCAGTTTTGGCTTTGTTTGGTTTAAACCGTTTATAATATCTGTGTCTGTAGAGTTTGGATTTTCAAAATGTGTAAGTTATAATTATACCTCATCGTCCGCAAGTCTAGAAACGGTGTAACAAGGTCGTAAAATATACCTGTTGATGGCGGGATAGTGACTCTCAGATTGTGAAAACAGTCTTTAAATTAATAAACAAATCTCAAATATGTGTAAAAAAGCAGCAAACAATTAACAATACTTAACGATAAAAGAATGAATGAATGGTGTTTTACGGCACGTCGACATATAAATAGGCCATATTGTGCTCAAAAACGGATGAAAAATGAAACGAAAAGAATACTAAGTTATTCAAAAGTAATGTAAACGTATATCGTTAAAATTATTTGCAAATAAGGGACGATATGGTAAAAGTATTAACTATATATATGTAGATCAGCAAATGCCCGTCAATAGGTATATAAACAGTAAATGCAAATATAAACATATTAAAATGAATCATTAACAGAACATAACATGTTCTCTATTCACTTAAACTGTGCAGGTGTTCATGATAAACAAAAGCATACATACAGATTCAGTATATGCGTAAATAATTGAGGCGTATGACAATACATTCAAAATAATTATATTAAATAAGTGTAGGTTTTTAACGTATATATAATAATGAATGAATAAATGGTGTTTTACGGCACGTCGACACAAAAGTAGGTCATACTGTGCGCAAAAACTGATGAAAGATGAAGAAATGAAGTAGAAAATAAAAATGAATGTAAATATATAAAGATAAAACTATTTACAAATAAGGGTTGAAATGGTAGAAATATAAACTATGTATAAATATAAATCAACAAATGCCCGTCAACGGGTGTATAAACAAGTAAATATATACAAGAACATATTATAATGATTTATAAAGTCTGATTATTATAAAGATTTGTATAGTCTGATTTCTTTCAGGAAATCTAAAACAAGACTAAAATCTATAGTATCAAATAACTCTTTCATAGTTTTATCATTGTAGTACCTTTGACGCATAGGATATAATAAACATTGGATGAACTCATATTAACAATTGCATTGGTGAAACACTAACCACAATATGAAGTAGGGAATTATACTTAAACAAGTAAAGTATTATTATTGTTTAACTATGTAAACGAAGCAAAAAGGCTTTATTGATATATTTACCTAACAGGAGTGTTTCTTATTTACTGTTGCGTTTTAAGAGAAGCGTACATTTAGACATTCTAGGGCTATATCGATATATAGAAACGCTTTAAATACAATGTTCTTAAATATAGATACAATGGACATATGAAACAAAATGATACTCGTCTTTCATTTCATTTAAGTTGCAAAGCTGACATGCACGATTATTTATTTCTATTCTTTCTCTGCCGAATCGACCAATATGCAATGCCGATATGTGTAATTTTCTTAGAGATGTGCGTAAACTGGTAGAGATAATACTATCCAAGTAAGGTTCAGGGGCAGACCTTTCTTTAACTTCTTTATACAACGTAAGTACTTGATCGTATCAACTTGGCTCTGGATTCTTGTAAACATTCATCTAGTAATCATTATTTAAAACGACATAAGAATTCGTTGATATTTTCTACATTTGGGTTATTGCAAATGTACATCCAACCCTATTTCTCTAGCAATATTTTAACATTGAGACTAGTTTGCATAT
>JAWPHD010013109.1:0-70740 GCA_037043455.1 Cyrtodaria siliqua
GTTCCTGTAATATACACACACTGCAGTCGTGTGAACGTATCTGACAAATGTTCCTGTAATATACACACACTTCAGACAAATGTTCCTGTAATATACACACACTGCAGTCTTGTGAACATATCTGACAAATGTTCCTGTAATATAATCTAACAAATGTTCCTGTAATATACACTTGTGAACGTATCTGACAAATGTTCCTGTAATATACACACACTGCAGTCGGGTGAACGTATCTGACAAATGTTCCTGTAATATACACACACTGCAGTCTTGTGAACATATCTGACAAATGTTCCTGTAATATACACACACTTCAGACAAATGTTCCTGTAATATACACACACTTCAGACAAATGTTCCTGTAATATACACACACTGCAGTCGTGTGAACATATCTGACAAATGTTCCTGTAATATACACACACTTCAGACAAATGTTCCTGTAATATACACACACTGCAGTCGTGTGAACCTAAATGTAACAGCATACATAAGACTACTTGTTGGTACATGTACATATCTCTTGTACATATGATACATGTATATACTAACCCAAATACGTTTTAATACACGTGTATTTACATAATGCATCCATGTTGATACATACATCAGTTACACATATACACACTTGTTGTACACATGCATGTAGATATTTTAAACTTATTGCCAACCAGTTGCACCAAATATATACACTAGACAACAATTATATGTACGGTAACCCCAGTTACATTATATTTCATATCTTTTAAATGGTACATGCAATATTGATAAATATTTCAATGTATTTTTAACAGATTCATCAAATGAAAATAAATTATCACATTGATCATGTTGATAACCCGATTACATTCTGTCACCGCTTTAAAGAACGAGTTCAAAATTTGAGCAAATTATTATGAAAAGTAAATGCTTTATTCGCATGTAAAACCCGGTAACTTACAAGTGTTGTCTGGTGAGCTAACATATTTGTTTGTTTTGGAGACTGCCACTTACCAGTCATCTGTTTACTACTTAACAATAATGTTGGTTTTCAAACGATATTTTAATTAGTTATTTAACAATGTCAGAGGATAATTCAAAGTTTAGGAATATCTCTCGGCTCAATTCTCCAGCTGTCTGGGAATTCCCTCCTCCTTTTCTCCCTCTCTGCCTCCAGCGCCTCGTGGTAATATCCGTAGTACTCTCCCCTGCCCTCCCTCTGTATCGGCGTCCAGGCGTCGCACTTGGGCCACGAATCCTGGAAGATTTCCCTGGGTGGCATGGACGGCAGGTTTCTGGTATAGCCAGCAAGGTTCAGAGCTGGGGTGCCGCTTTGTTTCAGTCCTATATTTTTGTGGTAATAACCTGAAAGCAAAGGTTACTAGAGTATATTTTTGTTTCTCAATGACTCAGAATGTCTGGGTGCTAGTGTGACTTATCGTCTCCAGCGTGCCAAATACAAAAACTCATCAAAATTAGTTTCATGTTCAGTTGTAATACAGCATTGCAAATGTACATGCTATAAAACATGAACATGGTTTAGAACGAAAACTAAAGCTAAAATGATGCAATATTGGACACAGTATGTTATTAGCAGTTGTCCTGCGACATTTAGTGTATACCCAACCTCAGATTTTGCAAATTTATACGGATATGAAGATAAATAAGGCTTTGAAGAGAAATCTTCACTATGCTCTGTTCCTTTCGGTTTCTTACTGTTGAAGATTTCTCTTCATAGCCAATATCCTACGCATACTTTTAATCGGGGGTATTTTGTGGCAAGATATTTCTTTTAAAAACAAACATTTCATATATTATTTGCAGAAGTTGGTATACACAATCTACTTAGTTATTGATATGTTTCCTAAGATAATATATGAGATAGATGTATTTTTCATAACCAACACGGATATGCAAGTATTTGAAATAGTATATTGTGTAGTTTTGATTTTTTTTTTTTTATATAATTGCGTATTTAAAGGTAACGCCTAATAATCTAAGAAAAACAATAACATAAAAAGGTGCCTGCGAGTAAATAGGTTACATGTACCCGGGTACACGTTATCTAATCTTACCAGCCCTATTTAATTGTCACTTTGAATATAGAAAATGTAATGACCATCCTGTTTAATCAAATCAGCTGGCATCAGCATATATTTGGCAGGCTGTACCTTCCATGTACCACAGTATTAACCATTTAGTAGTTATAATGACAACTTTATGGCCTGACATCCTAGTTTAACTTTGGCTTTGTGCTCAGATTAAGTCTGCAATATTTAAACTAGCATATTAAACATCTCATTCTGGTTATCCACTATTGTTTCAATGTCATCTTTACAGTATCATAACTTAATCTTTACAGTATCATAACTTAGGCAGTATCAAATGTTTTAGCCTGGTTAACATTATTATCTCCTCTCACCTGACGGCGTGTCTCGCTGTCTCATAAAACGCGACAAACTGTTCCTCAGACTGGAAATCTATAGCGTCCCGGCATGTAGCACGAGGCAATGATCTAAAGTGGAGGAGAAGAGCATGTATCACGTGGCAATGATTTAGAGTGGAAGGAAAGAACAGGTACATGTAGCACGTGGCAATGATCTACAGAGGAGGTGAAGAACATGTAGCATGCGGCAATGATGTAGAGTGGAGGAGAAGAACATATAGCACGTGCCAATGATCTAGGGTGGAGGTGAAGAACATGTAGCACGTGACAATGATCTAGGGTGGGAGTGAAGAACATGTAGCATGTGCAATGATCTAGGGTGGAGGTGAAGAACATGTAGCATGCGGCAATGATCTAGGGTGGGGGTGAAGAACATGTAGCACGTGCAATGATGTAGAGTGGAGGAGAAGAACATGTAGCATGTGCCAATGATCTAGGTGGGGTGAAGAACATGTAGCACGTGGCAATGATCTACGGTGGGAGTGAAGAACATGTAGCATGTGGCAATGATCTAGGGTGGAGGTGAAGAACACGTAGCATATGGCAATGATCTAGAGTGGAGGTGAAGCACATGTAGCACGTGGCAATGATCTAGGGTGGGGGTGAAGAACATGTAGCACGTGGCAATGATCTAGGGTGGGGGTGAAGCACATGTAGCACGTGGCAATGATCTAGGGTGGAGGTGAAGAACATGTAGCACGTGGCAATGATCTAGGGTGGGGTGAAGAACATGTAGCACGTGGCAATGATCTAGGTGGAGGTGAAGCACATGTAGCACGTGGCAATGATCTAGGGTGGAGGTGAAGAACATGTAGCACGTGGCAATGATCTAGGTGGAGGTGAAGAACATGTATGGACGTGGCAATGATCTAGGGTGGAGGTGAAGAACATGTATGACGTGGCAATGATCTAGAGTGGAGGTGAAGAACATGTAGCATGTGGCAATGATCTAGAGTGGAGGTGATGCACATGTAGCACGTGGCAATGATCTAGGGTGGGGTTGAAAAACATGTAGCACGTGGCAATGATCTAGGGTGGAGGTGAAGAACATGTATGACGTGGCAATGATCTAGAGTGGAGGTGAAGAACATGTAGCACGCTGCAATGATCGAGAGTGAAGGTGAATAACATGCAGCACGTGTCAATGATCTAGAGTGAAGAACATGTGGGATGTACAATGCTCTAGGATGGAGATGAAGGTCATGTAGCACGTGGCAATGATCTACAGTGGAGTTGAAGAACATGTGGGACGTTACAATGATCTAGGGTGGAAGTGAAGAACATGTAGCACGTGAAAATGATCTAGCGTGGATAAGAACATGTAGAACGTGGCAGTGATCTAGAGTGGAGGAGAAGAACATGTAGCACATGACAATGATCGAGGGTGGAGGTGAAGAACATGTAGCAAGTGGCTATGATCTAGGGTGGAAGAGAAGAACATGTAGCACATGAAAATGATCGAGGGTGGAGGTGAAGAACATGTAGCAAGTGGCTATGATCTAGAGTGGAAGAGAAGACATGTAGCACGTGGCTATGATTTAGGGTGGAAAAGAAGAACATGTAGCACGTGACAATGATCTTGGGTGGAGGTGAAGAACTTTAGCACATGACAATGATCGAGGTGGAGGTGAAGAATATGTAGCACGTGGCTAAGATCTAGGGTGGAAGTGAAGAACATGTAGCACGTTGCTATGATCTAGAGTGGAAGAGAAAAACATGTAGCACATGGCTATGATCTAGGGTGAATGAGAAGAACATGTAGCACGTGGCAATGATCTATAGGGAGTTGAAGAACATGTGGACGTGACAGTGATCTTGGGTGGAGGTGAAGAACTTGTAGCACGTGGTTATGATCTAGGGTGGAAGAGAATTACATGTAGCACGTGGCAATGATCTAGAGTGAAGAACATGAAGGACGTTACAATGATCTAGGTCGGAGGTGAAGAACATGTAGCACGAGGCAATGATCTATAGTGGAGGTGAATAACACGTAGCGCGTGGCAATGATCTATAGTGGAGGTGAATAACATGTGGGACGTTACAATGTTCTAGGGTGGAAGTGAAGAACATGTAGCACGTGGCAATGAATTAGCATGGATAAGAACGTGTAGCACGTGGCAGTGATCTAGAGTGGAGGAGATGAACATGTAGCACGTGACAATGATCTAGGGTGGAGGTGAAGAACATGTAGCACGTGGAAATGATTTGTGGTGGAGGTGAAGAACATGTAGCACGTGACAAGTAGCACGTGACAATAATAATGGAGGAGAAGTATCGTCAGACTTTGGTTTGCATTTGTCAATTTCAATAAATGTATTGAGGTCATATATACCGATAGGTTCACAAAGCTGTTGCAGTACTTGTTTACACATGAATACATCTTAAACCAAATGAGGGGAAATATTTACTCGGAACAATATTTTGCGTCATACACATGCATATAAATACACAAACCGAATACTTAATTGGATATCAAAGTTGCATCTGTTCATCATTACACTATATCGATATCTTCCAAACACTAAAAAAGTCTTATAACTAGACTTATGTCATTTTTTTTCAACCTTCATGGTCATCGTTACTTTCTTTCTCTTTGATTAAAAACATTAGCAGTTCTTCTGTTGCATGCACATGAAATTGCATCTTTTGATTATTACTTTCTAACAAGTTGAATACTATTCGTGTTATTTTAACCATCCCTTATTTAGTGAATCATTTGTCTTACCTGTAATCATGGTATTTTATCCAGTTGCCCCTCTCCGACGGCACGTAGTACCCGGCCCCTCGTACACCATGGACTTGCCATCCCCAGCAAAATAATTGTTGGTGGGAGTGGAATAGTGCGGCTTCGGTAGTGGTGCAGACGACGCCATTCTGACCAATACAACAGACGTAATAGGATAAGTATGCAACTTAAAAATGGATTGCTATTTATTTAATTCATCGGAAATGGAAGGCATGGACATCTTCCTAAAATACGTCTAAATTTGTCGTCCTCTTCCATTCAAAGTTCAGAGACCAGGAATGTAGGGCACTTGTGTTTATGATGGGTTTGACCAGAGTAGGGTTTGCTCGACCAAACCCATAAGGCTGAAGGAATGATCAAAATCGGATGATAAACAAAGACATGATCATTTGAAGGTTCTTATGAAACGGATATGAAAGCCGCCATTTTGAGAACTATGACATCACAATTCTAAATACCATATATGGAATATTTATAAATATGTTAACTGATTTATAGGGATAAATCACAGCAAAGGTGTGAACAATAAGTATACTAAAGCGTTATATGGCCAATAAAGGCCATATTCGTTTTAGAACAACCTTAAAATGGTCATATCTTCTTTGATTATTATCCTATTTTGATAATTCTTACTGGTTTCCAAGTTTTCAGAACTCGCAATAATAAGATTGTTTGGCTGTGACATTACTTTCCCTTTAAGCTTTACATTAAAATGAGTTACAAGCAAAACAACAATCTGATCAACAAATTAAAACATTCAACTCACTCCACACGCACCCCCACTCCCTCCCTCAATATATGAAACGTTCCTACGCCACTGAATTGCTCCCCTCTCTCAATATGTGAAACGTTCCTACGCCACTGATTGCTCCCCCTCCCTCAATATGTGAAACATTCCTACGCCACTGAATTGCTCCCCTTCCCTCAATATGTGAAATTTCCTATGCCACTGAATTGCTCCCCCTCCCTCAATATGTGAAACGTTCCAACGCCACTGAATTGCTCCCCCTCCCTCAATATGTGAAACGTTCCTACGCCACTGAATTGAAAGGTAAGGTAAGATTAGCTTTACACATATACAAGTGCAACATTAGTTCTAACGACTATTTAACAACATAAGTATACTGCTAACATCAGTATATAAAAGCATATATAAGAGCTGTTAAACATAGTATTACAAAGCCCATGCATGCACATAACAGGACTATCTGTTATAACATTTAAAGGGACTGGAAGCGATCTTGAGCAGTAATTGGTGTCAATCCAAATACAAATGAAAACATATTGTGATTCAGTTTCATATGACTCGGCTGTGTGTTATTGCTAAATCATAAACAGTAATCTAAATGAGGGTTGTATCGCTAACAGGTGTACATATAATTCAAGTTAAGTGTACCTCTGTCGCAAAACAAGAAATTATAAAATCCTTAAAGCATCACCTGAATTACTATTAATGATTTATACAACAAAACTAGCTGAGTCGGCTAGGTTTCCAGACAACTTTTTCATCAACAGTAATTAAATCCTACGGATAATGGTTGATAGTTGTGTGTATACGCACGTTAATAGGAATCAGAAACACATTATAATGTTTGTATTCGAATATGGATTGACACCCATAAGGCCAAACAAAAAAATAGGTGTGTTTCCTATTGCATGCTCTAAAAAAAAGGGTCGGTAGGTAGGCATTTTTAAAAATAAATAATTTTGGAGCAAGATATTGTGAGATTCTACATTTGTTTATCTCATAAACCCCATACAAGTTGATGATACAGCTGAAAGTTGCTCTGTGATGTCAGTTTACCTCGATATATTGTGATAAATCATTGTTCAGAACAAATAAATATATTTTTTATTTTTATATTTTTTATTTATTTTTCTCATAAAAAGTTTTAGGGTCGGCCCCTTAAAAATAGGGTCGGTCGGGCCACCGGAAACACAGGTATTTTTTTTGTTTGGCCTAATGCTTCCAGGTTGCATCTAGTCCATTTAAATAATAAATATAGTAGAAACATATAGCTCTAAAAGTAAGTTTAATTGTTTAAATATACACTTCTCAAAACTGCTAACTACACCGCTACGTTTTGGGTTATATATATCGATGGGTTGAATGTTTTTCAATAAAATAAAAAGGAAATACCAATTCAATCATTTTTACATCATTTCATTTTATTTTTTTCATGGGCAATGCTAGAACTAAACCACAATAAGCAATTACAAACGACCCATGTAAACACTAAAGTCACACTTTTCCCATATCTACATGTAGATATGGGAAAAGTGTGACTTTAGTGTTGTAGATATGGGAAAAGTGTGACTAGTGTTTACATGGGTCGTTTGTAATTGCTTATTGTGGTTTAGTTCTAGCATTGCCCATGAAAAAAATAAAATGAAATGATGTAAAAATGATTGAATTGGTATTTCCTTTTTATTTTATTGAAAAACATTCAACCCATCGATATATATAACCCAAAACGTGAGCGGTGTAGTTAGCAGTTTTGAGAAGTGTAGAAAATGCCTTTTTTTAAACAAACAACAGCATTAGATAATAAAGTTACGTTAATGATGGCATCTAATAGGATTGAGCAGTCTCCACCTTCCACCACCAGAATTATAATTGTTAAAGAACACTTAATGGGGTGATACTATACAAGAGCACCAACTAGCGGCGTGTCAATGGAAATGTTAAGTTTTAGGGTAAACCTTTTTTTCTAAGGGATACAAAATAAACCAGAGAGTTGTGGGCTTTTATCAGATGTATTCATTGGATCATGCTGTAGATGTGCACGAATTTTCATTTCCGAGACCTTATACTTTTAAAGTTAATAGCCACACTCGATTGCCAGGTAACATTTAACGGACAGACGGGCGAAGAGACGGAAGGACAATGCCACAACATAATACGTCCCTAAAGGCGTATAAACAGCAAATTGAAACAATACACCATATCACATGCAACAGCTCCATGCAAACATATATGCTCAAGCTACATTCAAACGTATATGCTCAAGCTACATGCAACCATATATGATCAAGCTACATGCAAACATATATGATCAACCTACATGCAAACACAACTATATGCCACATTTTTTAATCATAATATCTAACCCAGTGAATCAATACAATGTGTCAAATGAAATTCTATCGAAACACTGCCAAACAAATCACTGCTTTTTATTGCAAGCATTTTCTATAGACATCTAAAAGTAACATTATCATATACACTTCTAGAATATAAATTTAATATTCCAAAGTTAATGACGGGATATCAGCTATGAAGTGATATGCATGCTCTGATATTGACAGATACATCTATATCGTGTAGTATGACATTTATTCATGGAGATAGCGATACATTCTCCAATTACTATCGTACAGAACATCGACCAAACTTTTAAACGTTTAGCACAGCATACTGGTTGATCATTTTATGTAGGTAGAGGTTGGACATTTTTTAAAATATGCCCATTCGTTAAATCCGTCTCTAGCATTCTGGCCTTTTTTTCAAATTCGAATACGTTTTTGTCTTTTATAGAATCAGCATTTGAAAGGCTCACTTATTTAAGGTCTGTAACTCAGAAAAGTTGTAAGAGAAAACTTAAATGAAATACATGTCAACTATGATGTTTAAGGGTAATGTCCCCTTTTGTGTAATCCCATTGAGATTGCATTTGAAAGAGATACAAATTAGAACTCAAATACTCTTGAAAATATTTACACGAAACTTTCAGTAAAATATGTTAACACATTTATCTAGGCAGTGCTACCCTTGAATTGTAAATGCATACTTGATAAATATGTGAATTAGTTAATACATACATTACCTTGAGTATGACATAAGCTGTGTATGGATCAATACACACATTTATCAAGTTTGTATGTATTATTCAAGTATAGCACTCTCAAGATAAAAGTGTAAACAAATTATACTGCAAGTCACATGTAAAAATATTCAGAATTATTTGAATTTTTTTTTTCTTTTGTTAACGCACTTTCAATGAGAATCCACAAAAGGGGACATACTCCTTAAATGTTTTCAACTACTTTCTACATACAATGATCAAACATGATGCTGTACTAAACGTATAACACATATTGCATTATTAGCATACTAAGTGAAAATGTCTATAAGACGTTTCTTTTTTCCTTTGGTTATACATACGTACATGTAAAACCTGGCAACAGCACACACGTCAGTCAAGTGGTAATTATTGAGAAAACTAATACAGAGAACAAAGATAATCGATATAGGCATATAATAAACAGGTAGATAATTTAGGACTAATGAAAAAGCACAACACACAACTAGCTAGTATTACTTCACATAGCTGTGCAATCATATACCAGTTGGGTCCTGAATGAATTGACAAAGCTGTATGGGACATGTTGCACTACCCACACATGGCTATGGTTATGCTTTCACTAGAATCCTATGAACTTTGCAAATTATTTTCATTCAACGCAGTTATTTTAAAAATGATCAAGTTGCTTACCTGTTTATTTACTTGTGTAGTTTAAAACCCTTTACCTGTACACCGGTTGTTTACTTCCGTTGTTAAGGCGCAACGTTCGGTGTTGCGATAACTATCATCTCGACGTATCTGCCCTATGGTGTGTGTACTGTTTTTGCAGTAAAGGCATTACGTTCAAGAGGTAAGTAAACATTTTTTTTATAGTGACCTTGTTCTTATAAGGGATTTCAAGGAAATGTTCACTTTCAATGTTGTCTCAACATATCAATAAAAAGTTAAACAATATCAACAGTTAAAAGGCTATACACACATGTTAATATAAGTATACACTCAGTCGTACATGTGTCTCAGTTATACGGTAAGCAACGGTATTTATAGTATGGTGATTCTAGATTTAATTCAATAATACCACTCGCAATAATTGGCATGCCCACGTTTTTGTGTTCCTACTTTTATATATTGTGCATTATTATTGATTCGATCAGAATATATATACTATGTACAACGGTTAAGTGTTGAGTATTGATTTGTGAATGATTTGGTTTAATACGGTGACAAAGTAGGTTTAATTTTCAAACGTATGCCTGTATACTATGCAGTTAACTACTCAACACTTAAACCCTGGATCGATCGTATACTGAAAACACTGAATGGCTTTCAACGATTTTTTAATACACACATAATAGCAATATGTGTATGTCTATGTGTTCAACAGAAAACAAGAGTTTATTAAAGAAACTGTCCGTTTTCATCTGTAAAAGTTTTAAAAGAAGAGACGACATATTTTAGAAATAAGAATCACTTTTCTCCATTTTTGTCCACAGATATAAATGTTCTGATCAGTATTTAGGAATATTAATTTAAAAATATATATTAAACACTTATATACTTAATAGTTGTCAAATACTTTTTAACTAGTAACATATACAGATGATCTTGAAACTCACCTATGAAATTAGACAAATTGTCATTAACTGGAAAATATTGTGTGTATTTCATATACATGTTTATATGTATGTACTATTTGCATGTGAACTGTTGGGCGTAATGCCTTATGTTTGAATAAAATATCTATCTTTAATACTAACAATATTGAGCTCTCACGTCATATTAAATACGACAATTATCAAATGTTTTGTTGATTTATAAACTCAGTGGAAATCAGTATTTCAAGACAGTGACATCAATTAATTAAAACAGTTCACTGCAAAAAAGAACAAATGACATAGTGTTATATATATTGTTTTAGTTTCCATACCAGAATACATACTAGTTATATTGCTAGAACTACTAACTACTAAAAACGCAACAGGGGAATAAACTAAGATAATTGACAACTTTCAATAGAAATTCAATTTTAATTTCATCTATCTTACTTAATAATATCTTCAGTTGACTTGTTGAAAATCTCATTGTAATTGATCAACAGTAAACTTGTTAAATTTAAAACATAACAGTATGACCCCCAAAAGCAAAAGTCACAAATATCCAGTAAATCCAAAAAAACAAACGACTAACACAACTAAAAACAGATCTACCACCTGAAATACATTGGGAACGATCTAAACGAAACGCAGAACAAAATAGAAAAATTTCACAAAAGACGGCAACTTTAAAGAAAAAGGAGAGCCCCAACAAAATAGGACAGATTTGGCACAAGCATGCATAAGTTACAGAGCAGGAGCAAGAGTACCCCATGTTTGAACTGAAGTACTAGTACGTTATACACCGTGTTTGAACTGAAGTACTAGTACGTTGTGCCTCATGTTTGAACTGAAGTACCAGTACGTTGTACCACATGTTTGAACTGAAGTACCATCCGTCTCCTCGGGGTTCAACTCAGTTCAAAGGCCTCTATCCAAAGCGCATAGTCTCGACCCTCCGCGTTGTAACTTACTTTTTTGTAACTCACTTTTTCAAGTTTGCAACTCGAAACTCACTTTTTTCTTTCGTTACTCGAAACTCATTATTCTTACTCTAAACTCAATTTTCTTACTCGAAACTCACTTCCTACTTTTAGTGACACTCCAGCCTTCCTGGTCTTTGACGATTAATTCTAAGTAGCCTTGTAAGTGTGATGTGCCATTTTCTCCGACTTCTTTACCGTAGACCATATATGAACAATTGGTAAAGTAATCTTGCACCTGCCCTTCTTGGGCGTCTGTATAATTGTTCAACGTGCGCGTTTGCGGATGAATTTGACACTAAAAAATTAAGGGTCTGTGACCGTCCGTCTCCTCGGGGTTCAACTCAGTTCAAGGTCCTCTATCCATCGAGCAAGTAAGTTACATCACAGAGGGTGGAGAGGGTCGGGAGACCCTCTGCGTTGTAACTTACATTTTTGTAACTCACTAATGAGTTTCGAGTTCGAGTTAACTCGAAACTCACTTTTTCAAGTTTGCAACTCGAAACTCACTTTTCTTACTCAAACTCACCTTTCTTACTCGAAACTCACATAGTTCACGGATGTAGTAGTTCAATTCGACGAAATCTAAAAACTCGATATATATAAGCCAAACATTGATGCCTTTCAAATATATTTCGTCAAACAAAATAGTTGCCCGAAGCGAACTGAAGTACTAGTACGTTATAAACCGTGTTTGAACTGAAGTACTATATAGTACGTTGTGCCCCATGTTTGAACTGAAGTACTAATATGTTGTACTCCATGTTTGAACTGAAGTACTAGTACGTTGTACCCCATGTTTGAACTGAAGTACCAGTACGTTGTACCCCATGTTTGGACTGAAGTACTAATATGTTGTACCCCATGTTTGGACTGAAGTACCAGTACGTTGTACCCCATTTTTAACTGAATACTAGTACGTTGTACCCCATGTTTGGACTGAAGTACCAGTACGTTGTACACCATGTTTGGACTGAAGTACCAGTACGTTGTACCCCATGTTTGAACTGAAGTACTAGTACGTTGTACCCCATGTTTGGACTGAAGTACCAGTACGTTGTACACCATGTATGAACTGAAGTACCAGTACGTTGTACCCCATGTTTGAACTGAAGTACTAATATGTTGTACCCCATGTTTGGACTGAAGTACCAGTACGTTGTACACCATGTATGAACTGAAGTACCAGTACGTTGTACACCATGTTTGGACTGAAGTACCAGTACGTTGTACCCCATGTTTGAACTGAAGTACTAATATGTTGTACCCCATGTTTGGACTGAAATACCAGTACGTTGTACCCCATGTTTGGACTGAAGTACCAGTACGTTGTACCCCATGTATGAACTGAAGTACCAGTACGTTGTACCCCATGTTTGAACTGAAGTACCAGTACGTTGTACACCATGTATGAACTGAAGTACCAGTACGTTGTACCCCATGTTTGAACTGAAGTACTAGTACGTTGTACCCCATGTATGAACTGAAGTACCAGTACGTTGTACCCTATGTATGAACTGAAGTACCAGTACGTTGTACCCCATGTATGAACTGAAGTACCAGTACGTTGTACCCCATGTATGAACTGAAGTACTAGTACGTTGTACCCCATGTATGAACTGAAGTACCAGTACGTTGTACCCCATGTATGAACTGAAGTACCAGTACGTTGTACCCCATGTTTGGACTGAAGTACCAGTACGTTGTACCCCATGTATGAACTGAAGTACCAGTACGTTGTACCCCATGTATGAACTGAAGTACCAGTACGTTGTACCCCATGTATGAACTGAAGTACCAGTACGTTGTACCCCATGTATGAACTGAAGTACTAGTACGTTGTACCCCATGTTTGAACTGAAGTACCAGTACGTTGTACCCCATGTTTGGACTGAAGTACTCATATGTTGTACCCCATGTTTGGACTGAAGTACCAGTACGTTGTACCCCATTTTGAACTGAAGTACTAGTACGTTGTACCCCATGTTTGGACTGAAGTACCAGTACGTTGTACACCATGTTTGGACTGAAGTACCAGTACGTTGTACCCCATGTTTGAACTGAAGTAATAGTACGTTGTACCCCATGTTTGGACTGAAGTACCAGTACGTTGTACACCATGTATGAACTGAAGTACCAGTACGTTGTACCCCATGTTTGAACTGAGGTACTAATATGTTGTACCCCATGTTTGGACTGAAGTACCAGTACGTTGTACACCATGTATGAACTGAAGTACCAGTACGTTGTACACCATGTTTGGACTGAAGTACCAGTACGTTGTACCCCATGTTTGAACTGAAGTACTAATATGTTGTACCCCATGTTTGGACTGAAGTACCAGTACGTTGTACCCCATGTTTGGACTGAAGTACCAGTACGTTGTACCCCATGTATGAACTGAAGTACCAGTACGTTGTACCCCATGTTTGAACTGAAGTACCAGTACGTTGTACACCATGTATGAACTGAAGTACCAGTACGTTGTACCCCATGTTTGAACTGAAGTACTAGTACGTTGTACCCCATGTATGAACTGAAGTACCAGTACGTTGTACCCTATGTATGAACTGAAGTTCCAGTACGTTGTACCCCATGTATGAACTGAAGTACCAGTACGTTGTACCCCATGTATGAACTGAAGTACTAGTACGTTGTACCCCATGTATGAACTGAAGTACCAGTACGTTGTACCCCATGTATGAACTGAAGTACCAGTACGTTGTACCCCATGTTTGGACTGAAGTACCAGTACGTTGTACACCATGTATGAACTGAAGTACCAGTAAATTGTACACCATGTATGAACTGAAGTACCAGTACGTTGTACCCCATGTTTGAACTGAAGTACTAATATGTTGTACCCCATGTTTGGACTGAAGTACCAGTACGTTGTACCCCATGTTTGAACTGAAGTACCAGTA
The DNA here is from genome assembly GCA_037043455.1 of Cyrtodaria siliqua. Taxonomy (NCBI): domain Eukaryota; kingdom Metazoa; phylum Mollusca; class Bivalvia; order Adapedonta; family Hiatellidae; genus Cyrtodaria; species Cyrtodaria siliqua. Next base: position 14,477 of record JAWPHD010013109.1, read on the forward strand.
CGTTGTACCCCATGTTTGGACTGAAGTACTAGTACGTTGTACCCCATGTTTGAACTGAAGTACCAGTACGTTGTACCCCATGTTTGGACTGAAGTACCAGTACGTTGTACACCATGTATGAACTGAAGTACCAGTACGTTGTACCCCATGTTTGGACTGAAGTACCAGTACGTTGTACACCATGTATGAACTGAAGTACCAGTACGTTGTACCCCATGTTTGAACTGAAGTGTACCCCATGTTTGGACTGAAGTACTAGTACGTTGTACCCCATGTTTGAACTGAAGTACCAGTACGTTGTACCCCATGTTTGGACTGAAGTACTAGTACGTTGTACCCCATGTTTGAACTGAAGTACTAGTACGTTGTACACCATGTATGAACTGAAGTACCAGTACGTTGTACACCATGTTTGGACTGAAGTACCAGTACGTTGTACCCCATGTTTGGACTGAAGTACCAGTACGTTGTACCCCATGTTTGGACTGAAGTACCAGTACGTTGTACCCCATGTTTGGACTGAAGTACTAGTACGTTGTACCCCATGTATGAACTGAAGTACTAGTACGTTGTACCCCATGTTTGGACTGAAGTACTAGTACGTTGTACCCCATGTTTGAACTGAAGTACTAGTACGTTGTACCCCATGTTTGGACTGAAGTACTAGTACGTTGTACACCATGTATGAACTGAAGTACCAGTACGTTGTACACCATGTATGAACTGAAGTACCAGTACGTTGTACACCATGTATGAACTGAAGTACCAGTACGTTGTACCCCATGTTTGAACTGAAGTACCAGTACGTTGTACACCATGTATGAACTGAAGTACCAGTACGTTGTACCCCATGTATGAACTGAAGTACCAGTACGTTGTACACCATGTATGAACTGAAGTACCAGTACGTTGTACCCCATGTATGAACTGAAGTACCAGTACGTTGTACCCCATGTTTGAACTGAAGTACCAGTACGTTGTACCCTATGTATGAACTGAAGTACTAGTACGTTGTACACCATGTTTGAACTGAAGTACTAGTACGGTGTACCCCATGTTTGGACTGAAGTACCAGTACGTTGTACCCCATGTATGAACTGAAGTACCAGTACGTTGTACACCATGTATGAACTGAAGTACCAGTACGTTGTACCCCATGTTTGGACTGAAGTACTAATATGTTGTACCCCATGTTGGAACTGAAGTACCAGTACGTTGTACACCATGTTTGTACTGAAGTACTAGTACGTTGTACACCATGTATGAACTGAAGTACTAGTACGTTGTACCCCATGTTTGAACTGAAGTACCAGTACGTTGTACACCATGTTTGAACTGAAGTACTAGTACGTTGCACCCCATGTTTGAACTGAAGTACTAGTACGTTGTACACCATGTTTGAACTGAAGTACTAGTACGTTGTACCCCATGTTTGAACTGAAGTACTAGTACGTTGTACCCCATGTTTGAACTGAAGTACCAGTACGTTGTACACCATGTATGAACTGAAGTACCAGTACGTTGTACACCATGTTTGAACTGAAGTACTAGTACGTTGTACACCATGTTTGAACTGAAGTACTAGTACGTTGTACCCCATGTTTGAACTGAAGTACTAGTACGTTGTACACCATGTTTGAACTGAAGTACCAGTACGTTGTACCCCATGTTTGAACTGAAGTACTAGTACGTTGTACACCATGTTTGAACTGAAGTACTAGTACGTTGTACCCCATGTTTGAACTGAAGTACTAGTACGTTGTACCCCATGTTTGAACTGAAGTACCAGTACGTTGTACCCCATGTTTGAACTGAAGTACTAGTACGTTGTACCACATGTATGAACTGAAGTACCAGTACGTTGTACACCATGTTTGAACTGAAGTACCAGTACGTTGTACACCATGTATGAACTGAAGTACCAGTACGTTGTACACCATGTTTGAACTGAAGTACTAGTACGTTGTACACCATGTTTGAACTGAAGTACTAGTACGTTGTACCCCATGTTTGAACTGAAGTACTAGTACGTTGTACCCCATGTTTGAACTGAAGTACTAGTACGTTGTACCCCATGTATGAACTGAAGTACCAGTACGTTGTACACCATGTATGAACTGAAGTACCAGTACGTTGTACCCCATGTTTGGACTGAAGTACCAGTACGTTGTACACCATGTATGAACTGAAGTACCAGTACGTTGTACCCCATGTTTGAACTGAAGTGTACCCCATGTTTGGACTGAAGTACTAGTACGTTGTACCCCATGTTTGAACTGAAGTACCAGTACGTTGTACCCCATGTATGAACTGAAGTAACAGTACGTTGTACCCCATGGTTGGACTGAAGTACCAGTACGTTGTACCCCATGTATGAACTGAAGTACCCACGGTCTCCTCGGGGTTCAACTCAGTTCAAGGTCCTCAATCCAACGCGCATAGTCCCGACCCTCAGCGTTGTAACTTACTTTTTTGTAACTCAACTCACTTTTTCAAGTTTGCAACTGGTGACTCACTTTTGTTTTTCGTTAGTGGAAACTCACTTTTCTTACTCGAAACTCGAAACTCACTGTTTAGCAATTAAATAAACATTCTGAATTAGACAATTTAAAGCAATACCATGTATCTAAATAATATACAGCATCATGTATCTTATCTAAATAATATACAGGATCATGTATCTTCTTTAAATCGCACTGGAAATCGAAATCAATAGAGCGTTAGCAGTCCTTTTGCGACATCCATGTTTAGCGTACTTTGCACGTGCATGTATTTTAGCCACGTGCTATAAACACCATGTGTGAAGAAATTCCTTCAAAGTCGACTGTCTGACCGAACAAACAAAAACGTTTAAATTTGAATTCATATTGATGGCACGTCCATCAGACAATCAGCGGTATTACCCGATGGGTTTGCTTCGGGCTGGAATGTCATCAGCGTGATATCGCAAGGGTGCTTTATTTAAAGAAGATACATGATCCTGTATATTATTTAGATACATGGTATTGCTTTAAATTGTCTTATTCAGAATGTATGACAATTTAAAGATGTTGCGTTTTTAAAGTCGTTCAGTGTATGTGTAGAATGTATTATATCAGCATAAGTGGGACATTATATCAGTACTTCGCTAGCTTGTTATGAAGATAGTAGTAACGAGTCCGAACTAACTAAAATATCTCTCTACACTGTCCCTATGGTACTTGAGTTTTTTGTAGCAAGTTAACGGTGTTGCAATGATTCAACGTTTTCATTTCCATTCACGACATGCGTCTGTCTGTTGATGGAATTGAATTGAATTGAATGTTGTTTAACGGCTCATCAACACAGTATAGGTTATTTAGAGCCGCCCCAAAGAGAGGGGAAGGATACATAGGAATCCGGGAACCTGCCCTACTCTTATTATCGAATAGATTCCTATGGGTATTTAACGTGCTCGGAGGATAGACCGATACACGGAACGCCCGGTTTACGTCCCCATCCGACGGACGAGGCTAAGGTAAAGTGTCTTGCCCAAGAACACACCGACGAAACTCAGTGGCACCACGGAGGATTGAACCCGGGGCCTCCGGTCTGTTGATGGAAGAAGAATTCCCGAACATTATCCAGAGCAGCGTAGGAACGTTATCATTATTGATTATTGATTATTGGTGTGGGTGGGGTGGGGTGGGGAGAGAGTGGGGTGGGGAAATCTTTGAGGAAAAAAATGACAAGCCAAAAAAGCACAAAACGGTATGTTTCAATGACAAACTTTTTACACCATTATAAAAAGCACTTTTCTGAGCGCAAACCATTTTTTTACTCAAAGGCATACTCTAGTCGTGAGTGTGTGTGTGTGTGTGTGGGGGGGGGGGAGGGCTTTTACCCACGGCTCCTACACCTGGGGGGGGGGGCTTTTACCCACGGCTCCTACACCTATGTGGCTGGGTGGGGGGGGGGGGGTGCCAGGCCTTTCTACCCACGGCTCCTACACCTATGTGGCTGTTTTCTGAAGAAAAATTACTTTAGTAGTAAGTTAGATTCAGCCAATCAGAATCCTAGACATTTTGTTTGTTGAAAGTCAATCCGGTTTTAAATGGGTGGCAACTGGTTGCTTGCCTCAGTTGGACCTGTCGTTGTCCTACTTGCCACATGCAGGAGCATGCATTGTTTCGCTGCTTGAAAAACACGTACGCCCCTTTTTAGCTTCACACCTGTCAACGCTGAGATTTCGAATTCCATTTGGACTCAAGTTGTAAGTTAGAAAGTGTCGATTCTTACGGATGACGGGAGGTATACAGTACTGGTTCTACCGAGGAATAATTGGGTGGTCTGTCTCCACCACAAAATCGACCGTCATGTATAGCCTAAAATGTGCAGAAAAATGATGTTAAATACCAAACAAAGTTCCTCGTAAAAGCAGGTTAGAATCATAATTATGTACAGATGGCACACGAACGATCTACACGTGTTTTTCATGATCCCATGCAGCGGCGCGTGTAGCACCCCATAACGCTCCCTCCGAATAACGCTCCACGGGGAGCATTATACGGAGAGGATGTATACTCAATCCGTATGAAGCTCCCCAGCTTGAATAAGAACAAGACATAAATAATATTAATAAGAACATCAATAATAATAATAATAATAATAAAATTAAATAAATTAATAATTCATCACCATCATCACCTGCTTCTTTTCTTCTTCTTCTTCTTCTTCTTCTTCTTCTTCTTCTTCTTCTTCTTCTTTGTCATCATCTTCTTCTTTATCATCATCATCATCATCATCATCATCATCATCATCATCATCATCATCATCATCATCATCATCATCATCATCATCATCATCATCATCATGACTGTTAAATGGTCTGAATTGGAATGAATCGATTACGAGTCCAAAACCTCGCTGTGATATATTATAATTCATGGGTATCCGGCTCAGAAGAGAGTACACCAATTACCAGCCAATCAGCGGGCTGGGAAAAGTTCCAGGGTAAATTCGGAGCTATTACACAGAATCTCTTAATTTTGATTGGTTGACAAGGTAAACAAACCAAAAAATTAACATTCAACTTTGGAAGAGTACTACTTATAAAGGTTAAATCATACATTTGTGCAATGTATTCATAATGTGTTGCATAATGAAAAAAAGAAGAATATTTTCATTTTCCTCGTGTTTCTACATGCAAATAGGTGGGTCAGCACCATCCGACCCAAACAGCTTTTTCAAAACATACTCAGTGTATGGCTTATGTATGTTTTTTTGATAAAACTAAGATAGGTCTTTCAAAAGAAGTAATAACAAATATAGCTTCCTATATTAGGGAACTCAGTACAGAGCTGGTAGGCCTATGGAAAATGAATTGGTGTAGTATGACCTTCCAATCCTAAAAACATTTATACCTCGTGTTGGAATTTCTGATCTTCACCGGATACCTCCGATCTTCACCGGATACCGCATGAACGATTTTTACACACCCATGTAAAACGCGGATAACTTTATATACGGTATGCAAGAATATCCGATGATGTCACATTTGACTTTCAACATAAAATTGGTGTAGATTATTCAGTTTTAACAAATACAGAAGTTCGTGATGTTTTATTAAAAAATAGTGATTTGGTACACAAACTTGGCATTCGAAAGCTGTGTTCAACCGCATTAAAATACACCACAATATCAGTGACAGCCAGGTGGTGGACGTTCCGTTTCTTTTCATGTTACTGAAACCCCGGATTGGGGATAACAGCTTCATTTATCTTTCAGAATCGTAAACGGTATGGACACATGTTGCGTGACAGAGAGTCAGAAATATAGTGACTAAGTTCACTTCTCTGAAACTAATCATACGTGTGGTTAACTGTCGGTATAGACAATTATAGTTAACTACTTTCTTACGTTATAAGAACATGTTAATGTACGCATTGCATGTTGTCCTCGATATGAACTATTGGGTATATTTGCAATCGCAGCCATTATATAATTAACTTTAATTGGTAAACATGGCGTGCGGATCAGAAACTTTCTGCCATTTTTAGATATGTATATAGATTAAAAAGTATTTAGCTTCGGTCATCCGGCCTGCTACGCTAATTCTTATATCAAGCAATTAAAACATGAATGGATTCGTTTGGACAGGCCGAGACTAATTAGTTTTATAAACCTAAACAAATAAATTTTCGTCTAATAATGTCGAAATCCTTATTTTCTCAGTACATCGTCATCATGAACAAAGGTCTAGAATACAGTACCAGCTCGGGGTCCAACCTTGCCAGCCGTGGTCCAAGAAACATGGTTCCCTTAAACAATTACCCAGACGGCACCGGTAAAAGTCACGTGTTCTATGGCCCCGCTTACTACGTTCCCAGTGAAAACCGATGGATTACACAGGAAAACTACCGATCTCTGCCAAGGGAGACAAGAAGGGATGCCATCTTGTTCGAATCAGAGGATGACTGGGTGTCTTGGAAAGTAAACAACGACAAACCACATCCGCCGTCGGGTAAGTTGCAAATGTATTGAAACAGTTACATCACCTGAAAATAAATTCGTTTACTTTAACTATGAAAGGAATATTTAGGATATCGTTACTGTAGTGTTACATCATTGGCAATAAATCCGTTTACTGTACATCAGTTGTGAGAGAAGAGCAAGGCGTTCTATGTATTTCCTATTCATTGTTAACACGTTCGAGAAATGTTCCGTAGCTCAGCGGATAAGGCCTCTTGGATAAGGAAAATCTCCATCCTTTATGTCTACTCCCACTGAGGTTGCTGTCCCAAAATAACCTAATATGATGCGTTACAGGGGTGTAAAACCTTATTTCCTTAATATATTCGATGCAAATTCTTTCATAGTTAAAGTATAGCATAGGTATATAAAGGGATACCTGCAAATACAAGTAAGAAGGCACGTTATTTAAAGTTAACGTTAACCACATAAATGTTATCAATCGTTGTGTTATGTTGTGTTATGTTATCATACTATAACAGGAAATATATAAGTCTGAAGTAATTACAAGTAATACGTGTTTACTTCTTTACAGAAAGTACATATTCACTTCCATATACTAGTACAGGAAGGAAATGGTTTGCCATTGTTTGTTTATAGCTATCTTAGCCGTAATTCTTCAATTTAAATAAGTATGTTAAACGCAGAGGAATGGCTGATATTGTAGTAGAGAAAATGCATTAAGTATATACGTCTTTTTAAAGGTACAAGTGGTAACTATAAAAGAAATTGTGGGTTTTCTCTGATTCTCCGTTTTTTCGCACCAAAACCGCCGGGTACCACTGCAACGCTAGCATCCGCACAGTGTGATGTTTGCATGTACGGATGTATATATGTACGGATGTATATATGGCGTTTATGTATACATGTACGGATGTATATATGGCGTTTAACTTCGATTTTAACATTTTGAGTCATATCACGACGGGGTTTACTTGTAGCAGTGGACCTCAAGGTTATAATAGCGTAAATGAGTCCCTAAGCCCCTTCCATAGTAAAGTGAAAATGTTGACAACCTGCTTAAATCTCAAAATATGTTAGAATTCTGGGAAACTTACTTTATCATGCAAATAAACATATCTGCTATTAAACATCAACAAGGAAATGAGGGGTTGAATATCTTCTAAGAAATTATTATTCAGCTGTACACTAACACTGGGTCAAAGGTCAAAGCTTTTTTTTCACACCTTGCAGTTACATACCCTGTATTTCACTTCTGAAACTTATATACAAAAACAACTGTCAAGATGAACTGCAATATCAATTACATGACTCTTTTATATAGAACTCCCCTCGAACTGCACCAGGCAAATTTACAAGTTTATTTAAATATCAAGTCCCATATGGGCATAATAATTAACAAACAAACTAGAACTGAACATACAACAGAGCATGGTAAAAACATAAATAAAAATAAAACACATATAAAACTAAAAACTGGATTGAAAACACAATAAACTACATGTAGCTGTTTTAATTAGTAATAATGAGAGGAATGTGTTAAGGAATATGGTTAATTTAAAATAGCGTCTCCGTGACCGAATGGTTAACGACGTTGCGTTGTAAACCTTCGCCTTTCACCGCTGCGGGCTCGAATCCCACTGGGAGCTCGACTTGTAAGTGAGGAAGTGTCGATTCGTAAGGATGGCGAGAGGTGTACAGTACTGGTTCTACCCATGAAAAGTGTGGGGTCTGCCTCCACCACAAAAAAAAAATCGACCGACATATATTACCTTATATGTGTTGAAAATGACGTAAAACACCAAACAAACAAACAAACAAACAAACAAACAAATAGCAAGTACATGTGGTTGATCTAATTTAATTAAACGTCAATACTCAGCTTAATAGTTCTGCCTCACTGGAATACCACACCACTGGAATACCACACCACTGGAATACCACACCACTGGAGTACCACATCACTGGAATACCACACCACTGGAATACCACACCACTGGAGTACCACACCACTGGAATACCACACCACTGGAATACCACACCACTGGAGTACCACACCACTGGAATACCGCACCACTGGAATACCACACCACTGGAGTACCACACCGAAGTGATTGTTTTAAAGCTACGTAGCCTGCGTCGTAATCTATGTTAATAAAACAAAGTTTATACTGTATGTTGATTTCTGTATGTATTTTTTCTTTATTTTCAGGAATCTCTTTGTCCGGATACCCGCGTGACTTTACCGGTGTACCAGTACCTACCTTACTTCCGTCCAAGATATGCGCGATAGACCGGAGATGGTCGGGGGCGGGGTATTTCACACCTTCGTCAAATCGCTGGTTTCATGACACAGATAGTCCGGGTATCCCAAGGGAATCTATGCTGTTCTATAACGAAGAGGACTGGGTGAAGTTTAAATATATCAGCGAGAACCCTAGCATTAGGAAGTAGACTATTTCAAACACGTACCTTGACACAGAAGTCAAGATTACGTCTCTGCTTGACATAACATGTGCGTGAACAGTTGTAATAGAGAACGATACAATAATTGTTACATTTTAAAAATATTCCTGCGTTGGAAAGTATATATAAACGCCCATGCCTAACTCATTGTTCGTTTCTTTACACATAAGCATATGATTGTCTGCCTGTATATATGTATAAGCATATGTTTATGTCTGCCTGTATATATGTTGAGCTTTTTTTTAGTTTCTATATTTTGTCCCGAGTTAACATAAACATGATTGCAAGGATTTTACCATTCGTTTGCATTTAAGGACAATTTCCAAGGTAATGTAAAATGTTAATGTCTGTATTTATTCTAATCACGGGAGCTCGAATTGAAGAGTTTAATCAACCACAACGTGTAATTTGTAGGTAATTTTCTACTTTAGAAATGCCGAAAATAAATTATCTCATGTTTGAATACTAGATATTGTCATGTGGTTATGAAGAACATGTTATATTGAAGCCAAAACTACTGGTTCACATGAGCTGCTCAACACTATAATTAAACGTAACATGAAGTTGGACATAATGTCCACTATTTGCACTATATTGATGTCAGAGACAAAATTTGTGCGACCAGAATGAACGGCTATTCTTCGTAAAAACACCACATGTAGCTGTTGGGAAATATTTTTTTTTAGTTGGGATACAATTTGCAATCTGTTTTACATGTTCTTGCTTTTGAATTGTCTTGATTTTGTTTAATAATTGAATATATTTTGTTAATTTTATCAAAAGTCTATTATCAATGTTGATTGTTTTGTTTAAAAAAAGTATATATGTTGTATAGTACTTAAACCCGCGATGACGGACTAGTAAATGTAATAAGAAGGGTGTATTTGATTTGTGTTGAAATTATATAATCTTGAAATGATAAAGAGCACATGGCTATGTTGAAAGTGGAGCACACAGTTCAATAAATACAAGTCACCCAAAATAGTTTTATTTTTTATTTAAACATTAATTATATTTGTCATATTTGCAAATTCAAAATGTAATATTTATATTTGAAGCTCCAGACTATTAATAATGTAACTAATGATGATAGGTGTCCGGGTAGGGCAGTCCGGGTAGGGCAGTCGGCGGCGGACTCGCTCCCGGGTTCAATGATTCGTCTAGGCGTGGAAAATAAGAGGGTTACGGTGGTCGTCTTCCCGGACATGGGGATTTCCTCCGGGTTCTCCGGGCCCTACCCAAATCCCACCAAGCCAACGTTTACTCTGTAATCTGTGTTATCGAGAGTGATTTGTATAACCCATGTAGCTTGCTTTGTAATCGATGTAAAATAAACAAAGTTTAGCACAATAACAATGAGTAAAAACGAGACATCCAACAAGGATATAACCACGTATACTATGCTCACCGTATACTATTTGTTACAGCAGTCAGAGTGATGGAAGTTCATGCATATGTTCGCCGTTCTTGCACATTCGTAAAACGTGCTTTTGTTTTGTGGCAATGGAAGGAAAACAGTTCAATGGATTATTTCGTAAAATAAATGAAAAAATGACAACAGGGTACCACGTAAGTGATGAACATTTCCTTGAACAAAACTTCCCAACAACGTTGTGTTTTTATCATTAAATTACAAGATGATCAAAGAATCATATGTCAGATAAACATTGGTATTTTTTTTTTAGCTCACCTGAGCACTTCGTGCTCAAGGGTGAGCTATTGTGATCGCCCTTCATCCGTCGTCCGTGCGTGCGTGAGTGCGTCCGTCTACAATTGCTTCAAACGACTTCTCCTCTGAAACCGCTTAGACAATTTGACGAAACTTCTCAGGAATGATTCGTGGGTGGTCGTCTCTCAAGATTTTTCAAGTTATGGAAATCCATGCAAAACTCTGGTTGCCATGCTAACCGAAAGAAAAAAAGCTGGACAACTTTAAAAATCTTCTTCTCTAAAACTACTGGCTCGATTTCAGAGAAATGATGTCTGAGTGGACCACTACCTAGATTGTTCAAGCCGGGTTGATTCGTCAAAAAACATAGCCGCCAGGGGGCGGGTCTTATTTTTGCTACATTTCTATATGGAAAACTTTTAAAAATCTTCTCGTCTGAAAATGCTTGATGGTCAAATTAATTAATGAATTATAAGCAGAATTAAATTAGCAATAATTAATAAATAATTAATTAAGATTGTTCAAACCGGGTTGATCTGTCCAAAAACATGGCCACCAGGGAGCGGGACAGTTTTTCCATATAACTTTATCAGAAAACTTTTTAAAATATTCTTGTCTGAAACCCCACATCAATCAGATAGTTTGCATGTACCATCATCTAATGGTTCTAGTCACGATTGTACAAATATTGAACCTGGAGTAAAATTACGTATGCATTGCACAAGTTTGTTGAAATGGTGTATCAAGTGGTCCCATCCTATTTGTCACAAGCTTTTATTTGGATCCTAAAGAAAATCTAATAACAATTGTGTTTAGAGTTTTTATTGGTTTAAATTTACTCAGGTGCTATATAGTGCCATCACGGCCCTCTTGTTTTAAATACCATTTGGCCGTGTGTGTTATGTAAGAATAGTAACAACTGGGATGGCATCGTTTATGTTTTACTACTGGCACCCGGTTTTCAATACTATCTAGTCAACGAAAACCAAATGAGTTACACAAACACAAATTAATAGTTAATGAATTAACATCGACGCATGAAATTGGCGTATTATAAAATGAAATTACAACATTTTAAATCTGTAATGCAATTTGTTTATATACATGTAACGTGTATGAGATAAATACATAAAATATATAAAATCGATTATAAATCAATGCATCCGCCCGTCGATCCATCCGTCCGTCCATCCATCCATCCATTCACTCACCATATCCATAATCCCGCAACCAATACATTAAATAAAGCATTCATTTATACGTCTATCCACTCAATCATTAATGAAATAGTTTACAATTTGTTTCTAATAATTTGAAACCCAAACCATGATAAAAGTATAACTTTTACTTCTGTAGTTGTTGCGTATTACAACCGCTCGGTACACACTGTTGATTGTTGAATACGTAAAACTAGTTTCTAGGTGTCATTTTAGTCAAGATGACAGCCATGTGTTTGACCGTTTAATCACAAAGTCTTCCACAGAAAAAAAAAGTTGTCTGCTTGCGTTTGGAAAACCAAACGTTCTTTGTCTCCAATTATCCGTGCTGTCTGTGCTAATAAAGCACGTTACACAACTCCGCCATTATTCACTGTATTAGTATTTCATCATTATTGTGTATACACTGATGTGGACACATTAATCGTACTGTTCCCACGCCGTGTGTGGGCACACGAACCATACTGTACGCAGGTGTGTGGACCTATGAACTATATTTTTACCACGTGTGTGGACACATACACCATGCTGATCCCATATGTGTGAACACATAAACCATATTATACCAACCTTTGTGGTTGGACACAAGAAATATATTTTTCCCACGTGTATGGACACATAAACCATACCGTTCTCACGTTTGTGGACACATAAACCATGCTGTTCCCATATGTGATGACACATAAACCATACTGCATCCACGTGTGTGGACACATGAACTATACTTTTCCCACGTGTGTGTACACATAAACTATATTGATACCACGTGTGTAGACACACGAACCGTTACACATATGCCTTTACTGCGTGTTATATAATTCGGAGGTTTATAGTGCCTCCATCGCATTACCAAGTGGAAAACAACACAATGGGCACATATGAATATGACAATGGCGACCATTAAATCACTTGTAGACTCCTGAATTACCGTATTCTGTATTGTACTCCTGTGGTATCAACACCACCAGTGTGACAGTGATGGTGACGATCAGAAAAACACACAGCATCACTCTGTCTATCACCAAGGCCAGCTGCTGCCACTGCAGTTTCAGAATATCCTTACGGTCTTGTTCCTGCAGTCTTAATTCATTACGTTCTATAGTTTGGTTAACTTTCTTGAGAACTTTCATGAATTCTTGTTCAACGTTATCAGCGGTAGTTGGCGTGGCGCCTCCTACGCCGCCTACTCCGCCTACGCGCAATTTCCTTGCAAAACGTGGCGATAACCCGCCATTTTGTGTTGGCACTTCCGGTTCGAAAGCCGGCAATTCGTATTTGTAGTACTCGTCTTGGGGTATCGACGACTGTGGAAAAAATGCATATAAGTATGTATATATCATAGGAGCAAAGTGTTTTATATTTTGAATTGCAGTTTATATTAACTGTAAACAACAGCAAAATATGCAATTCAATAAGTATACAATTCTATACCATTATGTAATCAATGTTATAAACATCGCATTGTTGTGTCATCTCAACTAAAGTGACTACGTTTTTTTATAATTAAAACACGTATGTGTCAACGTTTCAAGTTAAATCATAAACAAATATACATTATTAGGACTGAGAGGCCGTAGAAGATATACTCTCAATACTCACCATTCCAGGATCGTGGGCTCTGGAAGATCTAATCTTAACGACCAAACGATACCCACCATTCCAGGATCGGGGGTCTCTGGAAGATCCAATCTTAACAACCAATCTCTGGAAGGTCTAATCTTAACAACCAATCGATACTCACCATTCCAGGATCGTGGGGCTCTGGAAGATCTAATCTTAACAACCAATCGATACTCACCATTACAGGCTCGGGGCGCGCTGGTAGGTCTAATCTTAACAACCAATCTCTGGAAGGTCTAATCTTAACAACAATCGATACTCAATCGATACTCACCATTCCAGGATCGGGGGCTCTGGAAGATCTAATCTTAACAACCAATCGATACTCACCATTACAGGCTCGAGGCGCGCTGGAAGGTCTAATCTTAACAACCAATCGATGCTCACCATTCCAGGATCGTGGGGCTCTGGAAGATCTAATCTTAACAACCAATCGATACTCACCATTCCAGGATCGGGGGCTCTGGAAGATCTAATCTTAACAACCAATCGATACCCATCATTCCAGGATCATGGGCTCTGGAAGATCTAATCTTAACACCCAATCTCTGGAAGGTCTAATCTTAACAACCAATCGATACTCATCATTCCAGGATCATGGGCTCTGGAAGATCTAATCTTAACACCCAATCTCTGGAAGGTCTAATCTTAACAACCAATCGATACTCACCATTCCAGGATCGTGGGGCTCTGGAAGATCTAATCTTAACAACCAATCGATACTCACCATTCCAGGATCGTGGGCTCTGGAAGATCTAATCTTAACAACCAATCTCTGGAAGGTCTAATCTTAACAACCAATCGATACTCACCATTCCAGGATCGGGGGGCTCTGGAAGATCTAATCTTAACAACCAATCGATACTCACCATTCCAGGATCGGGGGCTCTGGAAGATCTAATATTAACGACCAAACATTACACACCATTCCAGGATCATGGGGATTTGGAAGATCTAATATTAACGCCCAATCGTTACTCACCATTTCAGGATCGGGGGGACCTGGAAAATCTAATCTTAACGACCAAACGATACTCACCATTCCAGGATCGGGGGACCTGGACGATCTAATCTTAGCGACAAAACGATACTCACCATTCCGGAATCATGGGGCTTTGGAAGATCTAATATTATCGCCCAATCGTTACTCACCATTCCAGGATCGGGGGGCTCTGGAAGATCTAATCTTATAAACAATAGTTTGGCAATGACTCCGAAGCAGATTTTCTTCACCGTCTTAGGAATCTCTATACCCCTGGAGCCCTTGTGATGAATATTTAATGTCAGAACCGTCATGGCTGTGGCGGAGGATACTATTGCAATGGTGACACCGTAATATAAACCTGTAACAATAACCAGAAATCATGTAGTCTTGATCATCTTCGACGCTTGATTGTCAATATAAACGTCTTGACCGTTTGTGAAGAAACAAAGTTGAAAAAGGAAGCACGTGACCGTATTTTTTATTTTTTATTAAAGTATTTCTGACCATCCGCAATTTAGTTCTTCGATCTAATGATGAAGTTTCCCTCTTTGTTTATTTATAATTTTATTGTCTTTCTGCCTTTCTGTATATCTTCGATAGCAGGTGTTTCTGTCTCAGCCAATCTAGAAACGATATCAGCAAAAGTCGAATTTTGTTTAGGAGAACTGTTCTAGACGTTTGTTTTGAAAACAAGAAAACGTTGCAGATGATCTAGACTAGACAACATGCAAAACAAAAATGCACTAAATGAAGTTATTTAGAGCAAAAGTTGCAAAATTGCAAAATTAAATTATTAAAAATAGGATGAAGGATCATACTTCCTGCGATTGATGGTGAGAGATAGGCATAAACTGTAAAGTTGTTTGTATTATGTTTAATATCTCTGAAAACGTGTGTATTATAGACGTAAAAAGCCATGCCAGAATAAAAAATAAAATATGTCCAGCGGGTTGGTATAGTGCGAGAACAAAACCTGGTGTTTGGGACTTGAGAAAAAAGCATCAAAACAAAAAAAACGGCTCTTGGTATCGATACTCTTCCAAGTCCCGCCTATTAGGTATTGATCTGGAACAATATAAACCAGATGGATTTTTTTTTTAAAAACAAATATAATACATATAGCCTATATAGAACTAGCACCCGTTCTATTTTTTCCTCTCCATGACACACATCGTTTTATTTTTGGATACTTTTTTCTAGTTTCAATGATTTAGATCATGTAAATTAGATACGGAAAACAAAGATAGTTTCACTAGTCCCTATAGACTATATATATAGTAGTTGCATTCCAAACATATTTGATCATTGAATCAAGGTTTGTCATTTGTTTAACTAACACACTATTTAGCGTTTCGCTCGCTTAACAATTTCTTTAGAAATGTGTATGCCACTTAAAGTCGAAAAGGCAAACGGTCTTTTAGAAACACAACTCAGTTAATCAAAATGAGCAAGTGAACTGGATGCATAACATTTAAAGAGAAACACGGCAATCTTGAAGTTTTTATCCACCATTAAATTTATTAATCGAATACCATTTTAACTTTGAACCTGCTTGAATATAATTAAATTGTGACTTTTCATTTAAATTCTTCTTATTCTACCATATGTTTTGCTATATTACTGGTGCAATATAATCAACAGTTAGTAACATGCAAAAACAAATTGCTTGATACTATTCTTATAATTATTATTAATGATTAAACAAATGCTAGTTATGTACAAAACTAACGGGACGCCGCGAGTTTTCAAAAAATCAAGATTGCCATGTGTACCTTTAAACTTAATGTTCCGGAACCGTGAAATGTGCAGTATTTGGAGTATATAAGTATGAGTGTCCACAGTTTCATGAATGTAGGACGAACATGCGTTAGTTATTTGTCCAAATTATTATTTGAGAGAGTAGTAGAAATACTGATGAATAACAAACTGTATAAAGCTTGATAAATGAAAGACCAAAACCGATAACAAATTATGAATAAACAAATGAATGAATATTAGTTTGATTAGACGACTTCGGATCAATGAAATGAAAATGAATATGGTTTTACGTCTCGCCAACGCATCGTATTAGGTTATATTGGGACAGCAACCTCGGAGGCAGATGAGATTAAGAATGAAGTTTTCCATCAGACATGCCTCCACCAAGGAGCGAACGCACGCGGAGTAGATATCTGTAGCTCTTAATCTCAAGGCCCTATCCATTCAGTAACAACGGTCTGGCATTGAATTCACCAACCATTCTTAAGAATATTCTTAGTCTTAAGCCCAAGAATACAAATTTCAATCACAATTAATTCTGTAAGTTTAAAGGATAAACGTTCATAACAAGCTGCTATGTATACATATGATAAATACTAATATGCAGCACCGTAATACGGTTGTTTATCGTAGAAAATTGTTGGCAATATTTGTAAACGAAATTTGACTACTTGAGCTCACGTCTAAGAATATTCTGAAGAATTGTTGGTGAAATTCAAGCCTGGCTTAGTGGTACAGCGTCCGCCTCGCATACGGGAGGTCGTGGGTTCAATTCCCGGCCAGACCATATCTGACTTGATACAATGGCACTAGTAGCACCATTGCTTATCGTTCAGCATAGTCCTAGGACTGATCGGCACGGTATAGAGCGTAGCAGCAGTATACAGTTGAACATACTCACTGCCACATGCAGGTACCATCGTGATATGACTAATATATTGTTAAAGGCGTGGTTAAACTCCATACATACATATAATTTTACAAGCTCCGTTTACTTTCAATGTAACAGGAAACGTCAATATTCGCCCATATTGGAAGTCATATTGGGTGTGTAATGTATACTTGTTCGTGATTGGTGCACTTCTCTGTTCATGTCAAAGAAAGTATGTCACGTGATGTAAACAATGTTGATTTCATTGTGAAAATTCCCATTATGTAATGACAATATGTTTGTTTCAAATACATGTTTTTGGTGAAAATTAAATGTTACAACTATTTGATTCTCTATAATTTAAAAATGCATATGCAATGAAAAGCTTATTCGATTTATATTGGGATTTATGCACTCGTTCTTTTGCGCATAAATATTGCGCTCCTAAAGTCGCGTGCAAATATCTCAATACAAAACTAATAACCTATAAATATTGTCCACTGAGCCATCGAGGGCCAAGGAGATAATGAAACCTACGGATATGTCCGTTATTCACTTACCTATTAAAGGTACTACGTCCGATGTCGGGGGCATGCTTTCAGCCACAATCATTAGAAACACAACAATTGATAGCAATGTCGTTATACCCATTGATACCTTTTCTCCAGATTCCGGGGGCATATAAAATCCCAGAAGTGCCACTAAAGTTATAAGTACACAAGGCATTATCATATTAAATAGATAAAACAATGGTCTTCTTTTTATCACAATACTGTATTTTATAAAAGCCACTGGGTCATCTGGGCAACAAGAAAACGTTATTAACAACCGCTGGGGTGTGTAACTCAACAGCGCCCATTCTGAGCTCGGAACATAATTTGAAATATCGCCTAAATCTGAGTTAGTGAACACATCCACTTTGTCCAGACCCCAAGACCAGGATGCAAAATCCATGGTGCAGTTCTGAATATCGTAAGGAAAGTATTTTACGTCAATTGAGCAAGAACTTCTAAATATGGACATTGATAGCCACGTGACATTTCCTGTTGATAATATGATGACGTTGGAGCTAACGGAAGTGACGGTGGAACTCACGTCAGCACTGAAATAAACAATATGATGGTTAAACGCAGATTTGATGGATTAGTTAAATACAGGTATTTATTGATAAAGCAAAGAAAAACCTACCAATGGCAATTTCTTTACCAAATTCATCAATCGTACATAGTCGGGCAACCCTGTCATTCTTTGTGATCGTATGCTCAAAATCTTGACATTTTGTTAGCCGGAAGTCAACGGGACAGACACAAGTGCACTGTTGGCAATATAAACACTATGGCCTTGGCATATGATTTGTGTTGCAGGTTGGTTATTACACAACACATGAAGGCTATATCAGCACTTTCATGTAAATATACTATAGAAAAAACAGTCGATCGGCTTTAAATGACATTGCATAACTTCGATGATAATATTAAACGCAACAAATGAAGCACACCGTTAAGAACTGGGTTATACACGAACGTATATATTATATTTCTCGAACATTAAACACAATTAAACAATGCCATGGGACATCTTTTTAGAACTATCAACGTTATCAATGTCGAGATCGAAATACGGTGTCGCATAATTTGAACATATTTTGAACACGGTGTAGTTTTCCGTCGATTTGGCGAAAACGAATGAAGGAGAGCTGGTGTGTTGAATTAAAACATCCAAACACTACCAACTACATATGTCATACAGGTACACTTAAGGACATATTTCGAGCCTATTGTATTGTGGGGGGTGGGGGGGGGGGGGGGGTGGGGGGGGGGAGAGATAATTTCTATAGGTAACTATCACTGTTAGCCATACAATTCCATGAGCAAAGTGTGATATTCAATTTTTCTTCAGATTATGAGGCCCACTCAATAAAGCATTTGTGACCAGTACACATACTAACACATTAGGAATGTTGTATATTTATTGTGTTGTGCTCTGGTTTTTGGTCTAAAAACAATTAAGAAATACCACATAAGTTTTGTATTCAAAAGCTAAATTATGAACATTTATTTCTTCATTAAAGTAAATTACAAAGTGTTGTTAAGCTATTCTTACCCTCAATATAGCAATGCTATACAAATAAAAAACTAAGAGCGGGCCTCAATTTATATACCTGGGTTGATCAGCCATGAAGCGTGCTGGCTGTATATATTCAAGTTCAATGACCAAATAGCGTTGGGAAATGTGTCCTTAAAGGACACCTTCCTTTGACAAATGTGTCCGCCATCTTTTCAAAACTACAGTGTTCAAATTTTGCGACATCGGTAGTGTATGTTTCTTACTTGTTATAAAGCACTATGTCGGGTCTCCATACATCGCCGTATGGTACCCGGATCACAGATACATTGCCGTATTTACTTGGTTCCCAGCGTAATTTTGGATCCAGCCATCCCGTATTTAACCAGCAGTTGGTTGTGATGATCTGGTTCTTTTCGTCCTGCGTAAATAAGTAAAATGTTTTGTTTATCATATTAGGTTATATTGGGACAGCAACTTTAGAGGGGGTAAGATGAAGGATGAAATTCCACCCTTCAGAATTCACCACTAGGGAGCGAACCCACGCGGGGCACAGTTCTTGAGCTGTAACCGTCAAGGCATTAACCACTGAGGTACCGCGTAAATAAGAACATTATATACTTTGATAAACAATTCCGTATTATAATAAAGGAAACATATGAATGCTAAAACAGTTATATCTGTGACAGGCGCATTGGGATCTGAGAGATCGCTCACATGCCAAATTATCGGAACCAATCAGATTGCAGATCGTGGCATTTGTTTTTTAAACCATGTATTAGTTCAAAAAATATTATATGAAAATACCACGGAAAAAATCTGATTGGTTTCCACAATTTTGCATTTGATTACTCTGTGATGTGTTTTTAATGACATACGACGCATTTAGAAGCACGTTGTATGTTCCCATCGCAGTGGAAAAACGCCATAAAACAAACAGGTAGGCGTAATTTGGCACATATAAAAGTCAGTTTTTGACACTCGCCGGGGTCAGTGGAGATGCAACTCTGTTGGGAGATTTTGTACATTTATTTATGTTTAACCTGAACTGCCAAAGAACGGCTATATATGTCGCAATGAATGACAGGTTAATCACAAGGATTTAATATTTAAAAATACAACATTTGCAGTTTCTATTCAGAGTCCCTTTATGTGTAATCCCAGTGAAGTTGCATATACATGAATACATACACACTCTCAGTTATCTGTTATACAACAGCAATACATTGTTGTTGTTTTCAAAATGGCGGTTGACGAGGTAAAACGTTAACCACCACCAATTGCATACACACCTCCAAATGTAGTTTCTATTATAAAAAGTAATCCCTCTTTTTATGTTGAAAGGAGCATTATAAGTGAATGGAAATGGTCCGTTTCTATTCGAGTTTGTTGTTGTATGAATGAGAAGTGTATTCTTAGGTTTTAATGAATTACTGATGAACATTTTCAATCTCCCGAATCTATGCACACACTTTGTGAACAACTATCAATGAATACAGTCTTCACGAGATGCCATTCTTCTCTATATTCGAGTCTTAAATCCGTGTGTTGTATACATTCTTGGTAGCACTGACTAGACACAAGTGTAAACTTATCAAACTATATTCATTAATTATATGGAATTTATTAGGATTATAAGGGACATTCTTAAATTCATATGACTTACAACATCTATAATCTGTGCAAGGGCGACTCCATATGAAATGTTGACGGGTTTAGTGTGATGAATTGATGGACGCACTCTTTTATCGTAATTCACGAACAGATCGCGGACCAGTCTATACTCGTTTTCGTCTGCTATCACCAGAGAAACTGCAAAAAACAAGATATATAATAACGCCATAATCTTGTAAATTATGTTATTAGACTAACTCGCAATAGGAGACAAAGAAAACATTTTCAGAAACTTGTTTTATTTCTCTTAATCGTGACAAAACACTCGTGCAAGACAGACATTAGCCCGTGCAAGACAGACATTAGCCTTCTAGGTAAATTGCATTATGTCTTTAATGCGTTATGTCTGGAGTAGATTCACATGCTGCTCGAAGTTATATGATATGCATTAATAATACTATATTGAAAGTGTCTCGAGACAATTCCGTCTCAAAACAATCAAATAACTCTACGGGTCAAGAGCTGATGTGTTGTGCAACTTCTTCACCATATGTTCTATGTTTATCTTCCTTCAGTAGGCTGCATCAATGATCATGCCGACGAAACAATCCTGCAGTATTTTGCAATATAGAGAATATAAGTCCAGCAACCCTCAGTAATCGGTTTTGTAAATTAGTTTTCTAGTACCCGGTACGCAGTATTAGTCTACTGGTATCCGAACTCTCATGATTATTGAGGTCGACTTGAACAGAGACGCAATAAACCAGCGATTTGCAACTTATGTTTTCCACCAAAAATACTAGAAATTTCACGTATACACTTTCATTGGTAACTGATGTGATTGCAAATGGTCCCACATTAACGACATTTATGTTTGGAATGCAGTGGTATTTTCAAAATATGTCTGTGCTTACTAAAAATGTCAACACATGTTATTTTAAAAATCCGTCTATGGCCTCTTTGACATGATGCTACTTCCTGCAGTTGTTGAAGTTTTGCTGAAATGTGTAAACTGTATAGAATTCGTCATTATTCACAGCAGGAGTCTGCAATTGGTCTCAAATTAAAGAGAATAATACCCTGTGTGCAGTGACACTATTATATGTTTCTGTCTTGAATATAAGAAGAGAAAATAAAGAACAAGATTTGGCAGTTTTACCTTGTGTCATACGAGATTATGTGAGATTTGAGTAAATGCCCAATCTCTACTATTAAGATCTCTGACTTGACCAACTTGCGTGAGTGTAAATAAACACACATGCGTGCTTTGCGTAGACATGCAGTACAGTTAAAATAGTTTATTAATGCAGTATTATAATGAACTAAGATTATATTGTTACAGGTCGGATATTATGTCGATATTTTATTACCTTTAACAGCTAGGCAGATGAGAAAAAGCGGATCCATGATCACGTGTTATCTTTTACGCCACTGTGTGTTTTCCTTGACCAATATGGATTTGCCATTAATGTAACTGATCTGTACGGTTAATGTTCTTCATCAAACGCCATTGTTAGCCAGCTGAAAGAGTCAGTGATAAACATGTATAAATTATATTATACACCCATATACACCGAATTCAAATCAAGGATTAAATCTAAATTTAGCCGCCGAATAATAATTTACCCATACATACTTGCGAGTACAGGGATTTTTTTGCGCATGGGCGTTATACTATGTTACGCACGGCGTTACTCCATATCTGCGAATTGATCAAATTTAAGACAAAACTATTTTTGCTAAATTATTTGCTTTTGTGACTAGATGGGTGTTCCATGAAAGGACAATTTAACTATACAATTTGAAAACAAGGGTGCAATCCTACTTGAATTATGGACTTGATTTGTTTTGTAAAGTATTAAGTTTTATGAAAGGTGGCATACATCTGCATTGGATAGTTGATAAGGAAGAACTGTAAGTCATAGGTCAATATTTTGGCAACTTATGAGCGAGGTTAGATTGCATGTTAAAGCTTTTTTGGAAAGCGGAAGATGTCTCAGAAAATAATTCTGTTTTCTCAAAACTGTACAATAATTGTATAATAAACAATAAAAACAAATAGATAGCAATATTCCTACCGATACTGCACACAGTCACGGCATCCTTGCTTCCAAGAAAGGTTTTACAGGCTTTATCATTGATTAACACAGAAGTTCAACGAGGTATTTAACGAACACAGAGTATGGCTCAATCGGCCACCTCAGTTACTTATGGTGAAAAAATAAAAATAGCAGGGGTTCATTAACAATATTGATACTTTCAAATAATGTGTTTTTTATATGTCCTTCTTTAAATAGCTACTAATATATACCCTTTTTAATTATTTACCACAAATAATTCTAGTAACGGTAGATTAACTTATTTAAAATCTCCTAACTGATACCCCAGCATTACATTGCCCATATTACTAAAACATCGGTTTTCCACAAAAGACTGCACGCATTTTAACCATTGGCACACGTCTATAACCGCGTAGCACGAGCCAAGTCCCATATAATCTCCACAAATGCTATATTAACACCATGTGATTTGCAATGAAATAAACTAAAAGCCTGTCCAATAAATTATCAAATCCCCGCTGCCTTGGAGAGTTTCAGATACAATTACCAAGTCTTTCTCCGATTGGTGCCATTATAATAGACGGTAATGACGGCTTATGGCAGAAAGCGTATTATCAGACCGTCGATCATGCCGTGCCGTCACTTCCTAGTGTCACAATGGCGAACGTGTCTTACAGAAGTTCAATATTGTTAAGAAATAACTTTTTTCTTGGTAGAACCGGTACTGTATATCTCTCGCATCCGTGTCGATTCTTACGGATGGCGTATACAGTACTAGGTGTCCATCCTTATGGTTTAAATCCTATTAACTCTGTCAATTTATACTGTAAGGTCATCATTCCTACTGTATTATATGGTTGCGAACTTTGGAATGGACTTACCCAAACAGAAATTGACATGCTAAATCGTCTACAACATTTTGTTGTAAAGAAAATACAAGCTTTTTATGTAAATAAAGATCTGATATGTGTGAGGCAATGGTCGGCTTATTTCGTATAACTTCTGAAATTAATAAAAGAAAGTTAATGTTTCTTCACGAACTACTCAGCTTACCAACATATTCCGTCTTTCATATGTTGTTCTTAAGACGGTACCTTTTATATCCAACATGAACCGCCGTATGTATGCCTTTATTCCAGATATTTGTAACGTACTGAATTACTATGAGCTTACATATATCGTTAAATAATTGTTAAAATACCAACAACTCCCAAGTAAATTAGAGTGGAAGATGTCAGTATCTAAAGCTATCAAACAAAAGAAAACTTTACTATGGCAATCCCGTATATTTTCCGATAACGATGTTTGCTTATTTCGTAAAATTCATAGCTCAGTTGAACCATCAATCGTTTGGAAATTGGCTAAATCTCACTCTGATCTTTACCGTGCTCATGCAATTGCTAAAGTTTGGGCTCATACACCTCAGAAGACAGAGAGTAGATGCCCTGTTTGTACTCTTCTGTGTAACGATACCTTGTATCACGCGTTAACTGCGTGCGAGATGGTCAGTGCCATAAAGCTGAACTTTCTCAAAGAAGTTCAAAATAGTTGTGGACTTGAAACTGGAAATGAGTTAGAGTCTTGCGACTATGAATCATTCCTGGTGAAAGTTATTAGTGGCCGATGTGTGTCCTTGCTAAACAGAAGCTGTCCAGATATGGACATATTCACAAAAGTGGCATTTAATTATGTCACCAATTGTGTCTCAGTCATAATGCTAACTTAAGAAACGAAAAGAAACGTATGTGTTAATGTGGTTTATTTGATTAGCAAATGAGCGTTACTAGCATTACGTCTGTATATGGATATGTATACGTACTGGCAATTCGTATAAAATCATCATTGATTTGTTTTGTCACTGACATGTTTTATATGTTTTCAATGCTCACTATATTAATTATGTTTAATTTTTATTTTTTTTTCCCCTTAGGGCGTTTTGTAGTGATGACCTACGTTTGATTCACTGCACAAAAACTCTGTTAAAAAGCTTTATTTCAAAGTGATAAAAGTTGGAATTTATTAAAAAAAGGTGTCTAAAGTTGTAGAGCACTTGTCTACAAAAAAAAAAGTGAAAAAAACTTTATATCTTGGAAGATATTAGACAATTTATACTTTTTTCCTTCTCAAACAAAGGAATTTACCTATAACTTTGAGGTGGATATTTATTACTACATAAGTTTGACATTTCCCCTGGAATATAACAACAGTTAATTTCTTTTGTGAAAAGGATTATACTACCATTTAACAATGAGCAAAGTGGATATTAAGACCGCAAAAACACTTGCAAAACCAAACACAGCCTCGGGCAAGGCTCCCAATCCAAAGCGGCCAAATAGTGATGTGTGTAACACAACTGCCGAAGAGATTAGTTTTATGAGCACACAAATTGACACTATGACCGAGGATATGAAAGAAATCAGGGGTAGTCGTAAGGATATTATGAGACGAGAGGAAATGGAAAAGTTCATCCATCTGACTGTTACCAAAATAATAACAGACTTAAATGAAAATATGGAGGTAACGATAGCCATTAAAGTTGAAGAAAAAAACAAATCTCTGCAAGAAAAAGTCAACATATTAGAAAAAGATAACAAAAGCTTGAGAGATGACATGAACACATTAAAAACATCAATCACTAAACAAGCTTCCAAGTTAGCAGAATGTGAAACTAGATCCTTAGATGCTCTTTCCAAGAGCAACTACAATGAGCAGTATTCAAGGAAGAACAATGTTAAAATAATGGACCTTCAGGAAAAGCCTGCTGAATCCGAAAAGGACTTGATCACCGAGGTGTCTAAGCTACTTAAGAAAAAGGAGGTTACACTTGACCCAAGTAAGATTCTAGCCATTCACAGAATCCCCGGCAAGGAGGGTCACGCCAAGCCA
This sequence comes from Cyrtodaria siliqua, assembly GCA_037043455.1. Taxonomy (NCBI): domain Eukaryota; kingdom Metazoa; phylum Mollusca; class Bivalvia; order Adapedonta; family Hiatellidae; genus Cyrtodaria; species Cyrtodaria siliqua. The sequence continues at coordinate 40,137 of JAWPHD010013109.1, forward strand.
GTGCTTATCAAGTTTACCAACAACACTGAGAAAAAAAATGTCATGGTACACAGGACTGCATTTAAAACCATGGGGCATCGTATAGTGGATGACGTTACCAAACTGAACGCCGGACTTATTAAACGCCTATCTGACCATCCTACCATCACACATGCGTGGTATTTCAACGGGTACGTTTACGGACGGGCATCAACGGAAAGGCGATATCGATTTGACCTGTTTGACAATGTGGAAGACGTTCTCAAGAAGTAGTTCACTTTTGAACAAACATTTACATTTAACCCAGATGTCAGGATTTATCATTTAATATATAATTAACAAATGTGACGATACTTAAAGTTGGAATATATTTTGTTTTTGTGTTATAGTATTTCAATTTGCAATTCATAGTTTCAAGTGGGTATCTATCTGTGTTTATTTTATGTGACAGTATCTAGAAAAACAGACTTGGATTTAAATCAACATTAATAGTTATTTTTGCCATATTGTGTATTTTCCTATATATGTGTGTGTGTGATCATTTTTTATTTACATACAATTATAGCCTATGCTAAATAGGCATATTTGGACAGTTAATTGGAGGATCAAGAAATCACAACCTTTTATGATCATTAACTGTTACATACCGTGCTATATGATTATAACAAAACAGTGTGTACATTACTTTACAGAATACACATCTGAACTGGATTTAATCATGTGTAACTGTGAATACTATAGACAGAGATAGGACTCATTTAGATTTAATAATGTGTACACTGTGAAAACTATATAGACAGAGAAAGGACTCAATTGTGATATAAATATGGGATTACTATAAATCATGACTTATTGGATTAGTGTAATAGGATATTTATGATTGGTGAGTTACTATACAGTTATCGTCCATAGCTGTATAATTTGTATTGGTCCTACTGTTGTCGTGTTAATATTGATTTTGTACCTAATTATCCCCTCGTAGAATGTAAAAGGCAGACTGTCGTATGTCTGTCTGTCTGTCCGTCTGTTAGAAAAGTAATCAGGATGCAATTGTCCACATATACATACGTAGATTTTATGCTTACCGGTATCTCAAGCAGTATCTTTAAAAGAAATAGTCACAGATAGTACCATGCAGGTGTCTGTCTGTCTGTCTGTCTTATCAAATTTCAAATACTGATTCCATGCAGTTAATCAGTTGTATATACATGTTTATGCTCTACAATACGCAGATGGTTCTATGCAGGTATCCACCTGTCCCATAATTTAATGTAACTTTAATTCAACACACATATTCATGAATGTAGTGTCTATCAGACTGTCTGTTGGATATTTATAAACTGGTATTTAAATGGTCGTTTACCTTTATGCATATACACTCGCATGTTTGGATATGCAATTATAGTTGGAATTTATTTTTTATAACTTTTTACTTTGCTGATATAATAGATCTATTTTATATATACTTTTTTCTTTTTTTTTTTTTAAAAAAATCCAAACGATATAGATATTTTGAAAGTATTTTTCAGAGTTTTTGTGTTCCAGTTAGAATATAATGCACTTCTTGCACATTTTTTCTATTATTTCTTTTGCTACTTATTTACTAAAAAAAGACTCCTATGTGTGTGGTGATGTGTTGACACTTGTTTGCAGCAATTATGGAACTTAAGATATTATCTGTCAATTGCCAAGGCCTTGGGAATGTTCAGAAAAGACTCGACGTCTTTAATTACCTAAAATCAAAAAGTTGCGATATATATTGCCTGCAGGATGTTCATTCAACGGCCAGTACTGAAAATGTTATTGAATCACAATGGGGTAGCCATTGTTTATTTTCTTCACACTCTTCAAACTCAAGAGGTGTAGCAGTGTTATTTAATAAAAATATAGATTATAAAGTACATAATCAAATTAGTGATCCTCAAGGAAATTATTTAGTAGTTGATTTAACAGTTGATAATAACAGATTCACGTTGGTTTCGTTATACGGACCAAATAATGATTGTCCTTTATTTTTTGAGAGCCTATTTTCGCAAGCTTATTCATTCAATAACTCATCAGTTGTGTTCTGTGGTGATTTTAATATAGTTCAGGACCCGAAATTAGATTATTTTAACTATAAACATATAAATAATGCAAAATCAAATACAAAATTATTAGAATTAATAAACCAATATAATTTGATTGACCCATTCAGAGATCAAAATCCAGATACTCGAAGATTTACGTGGAGACGAAAAAATCCTGTTAAACAAGCCAGGCTTGATTTTTTTTTAATTTCCGAGACTCTTTTATCTTCAGTTAATAAATGTATTATTGCACCAAGTTACAGATCTGACCATTCAATGGTTATTTTAAATATAACATTTACACCTTTTAAAAAAGGAAAGCCACTATGGAAACATAACAACAGTTTATTGCAAGATATAAATTATTTAACAATTATTAATGAAAAAATAAATGATGTTAAAATTCAATATTCTTTACCAGTTTATGAAACTGAAAATATAAAAAACATTCCAAATGATCAAATTCAATTTACCATTAATGATCAATTATTTTTAGAAACTTTGTTAATGGAAATTAGGGGCAAATCAATTTCTTATTCATGTTTTAAAAAAAAAGAAAATGAAAAAAGAGAAAGACAGTTAGTAGAGGATATAGAAAAAATGGAAAATGATTTATCCCAAAGTAACGTAGAAGATTTAGAAACACTAAAGGAGTCATTAGTGCAATTAAGAAAAATAAAAATGCAGGGAATATTAATAAGAACACATGCAAAGATAATAGAAGATGATGAAAAACCATCAAAATACTTTTGTAATTTGGAAAAAAATACATATTCTAGTAAAATAATACCGAAAATTGAAAAAGAAGATGGGACATTTATTAAAGATCAAGTTACAATTTTAGAAGAAACAAAACTATTTTATCAAACACTTTATAGCAGTAGAGATTCTGAACTTTTAGATTTTAACTTAGAAACAGAGTTATCGGGTTACACAGTTCCAAAACTAAATATAGAAGAATCTTCCAATATTGAAGGACTTTTGACATATCTACAAGCCACAATATCGCTTAAAAATATGGCAAATAATAAGAGCCCTGGCACTGATGGTTTTAATGCTGATTTTTTTAAGGTTTTCTGGGGTCAGATTGGACATTTTGTAGTCAGATCAATTAACTATGGTTTTTTACATGATGAACTTTCAGTCACTCAAAGACAAGGCATTATTACATGTATTCCAAAAGAAAACAAATCGCGTTACCAAGTAAAAAACTATAGACCCATATCTCTTCTTAATACTATATATAAAATAGCATCTGGAGCAATAGCCAACAGACTAAAAACAACTTTAAATAAACTAATCAATAAAGATCAAACAGGCTTCATAGCGGGTCGATATGTAGGGGAAAATACGAGAATTTTATATGACATAATGCAATATGCAGAGGATAATAATTTACCAGGTTTACTTTTACTTGTTGATTTTGAAAAAGCTTTTGATTCTTTATCCTGGAATTTTATTAATAAGGTTATGAAGTTTTTTGGATTTGGTGACTCAATAATATCGTGGATTCATGTCCTGTATAAAAATGCTTCGCTAGCAGTCACCCAGGGTGGTAATATTTCATCTTTTTTTAATATAGGTAGGGGCTGCCGACAAGGTGACCCTCTTTCTCCGTATATCTTTATATTATGCTCTGAAATACTAGCAATAAAAATAAGAAACAATAAAAATATCAAAGGTATTACTATCAATAACACCGAGTTTAAAATCTCTCAATATGCAGACGATACATCTGCAATTCTGGATGGCTCTGAGTCTTCACTACATCAAACACTTAATGAATTATCCGATTTTGCAAAAATATCAGGTTTACGTGTTAATTTTGATAAAACACAGGTTGTATGGATTGGAATAAAAAAATACAGTTCTCTGGCAATTAAAACGAAATGGAAACTTAACTGGGGAAAAACTGATTTTAAACTACTTGGAATTCATTTTCACATAGATTTAGACAAAATGAATACAATTAATTACAATGAAAAAATTGTTAAGATAAAAAATATAATTAAACTTTGGAAGAGAAGATATTTAACTCCTTTAGGGAAAATAACCGTTATTAAAACGTTACTATTACCAATTTTAAATCATTTATTTATTGCATTACCAAATCCAATAGAAAAAGTAATTAAAGAGCTAAATTCTATATTTTATGACTTTTTGTGGAATGGAACAGCAAAAATAAAAATCAGTTGTAGTAAAACAATACTTTGAAGGGGGGTTAAAAATGATAAACCTTAAGGCATTTATTTCAGCTCTTAAAGCAACATGGATAAGAAGATTAATACGAGTCGGCGGTAGTTGGACAACTATTATAGAAAATGACATAAACATAAATAATTTAGCAAACTATGGAAACTCCTTAACAGAAATAATGATCAATAAAACAAGAAACAATTTCTGGAAGGATGTTCTTATATCACACACTCACATTATAAAACATGATAAAATCACAACTTTAGAACAATTCCTAAATACTCCCTTATTTCAAAATGATAGTTTGTGTGTTGGAGGAATGCCTATAGTAAATAAAACATGGAATGATAAGGGTATTTATTTTATCAATGATCTTGTTTCAGAAAATGGAGAAATTTACACAGAAACTGACTTTAAAAAAATATATAACATAAAAACAAATTTTCTACAGTTTAATGGAATAACTCAAACAATCAAAAACTTTGCAAAAAATAATAATGTTAGCATGATCAACAAAAAAGTACACAATCCAATACTGCCAAACCATATTAGTATATATTACAAGTCAATTAAAGGTTGTAAAGACTTCTATAACATTTTAAATAAAAATGATGAATTTCCAACATCAAAAACAAAATGGGAACAAATCTATAATATTTCGAATGAATCATGGAAAGACATATTTTTATCACCTTTCAAGTTTAAATTCAGTTCTACATTACAATGGTTTCAAACCAGAATCATCCACCGAATATTACCAACCAAAAAATACTTGTATACCATAAACGCTATTCCAAGCCCTATTTGCTCATATTGTAATCAAGAGGAAACCATAATTCATCTACTATGGACATGTCCTGCAACAAAATCATTTCTCCAAAAAATACAAAGTTGGCTGAGAAGGAACAACATAATTTTACCTTTTATTGAGGAGTTGTTTATATTTAACATGGGAGAGCAGTTTACTATAGCAGATAACTCTATCATACTTGAAATTAAATACTATATATTTTCTGCAAAAAAACTTAATTCTCCACTTTCAATTACTGCACTTCATAATAGACTTAAATATACATTCAAAGCTCGTAAATACACAGCAATAAAAAGTGACACAGTAAATTCTTTTGATAAAACTTGGCATAAATATAAAACTTTACTTCAAGATTAAGCCTTCTACATATAAATCATAGATAATAAGTTAATGTCCATACAACTGGTGTTTTTATCATATTATTACAGAAATTATATTTATTGGTTTATATAATAATTGCGAATAGTAACCAGGACCTTGACAAATGACATTTTCTATAATTTAAATTCTCTTTACCAAATATAATAAATATGCAAAGGAATTGTCAATACACACTGTCATTCAATGGAGTTTTTTTTTTCTCATTTTTTTCCCCTTTTTTTAATACTTCCTTAATTGTTTTGCAGTAATGTGAGCCCATTAATGACAATTGCCTAATTCACACATCATTCTATCAGAAGTGAGAAAGATTCAGAAAGAAAGGACTAAATTTATGTTATTATATATTGTAATTGTTGTTATGTTTGATTGATGTGTAAAAATTGTATATAATTTGCTCATGTTGTAAATCAGTAATAAATGGGCCACTACTATGTAGATTGGCTGGAAAGTAAAAAAAAACAAAAAAAAAAACAAAAAAAAAAAAAAAAAAAACAAAAAACAAAAAAAAATATTAATTATGTATATTGTATATAATATGTGATTGTTTTCATAATCTCCTGTAAGGAGGAAATACAGATAATGAATGAATGAATGAAGATACAGTTACCAAGTCTTTCTCCGATTGGTGCCATTATAATAGACGGTAATGACGGCTTATGGCAGAAAGCGTATTATCAGACCGTCGATCATGCCGTGCCGTCACTTCCTAGTGTCACAATGGCGAACGTATCTTACAGAAGTTCAATATTGTTAAGAAATAACTTTTTCCTAGGTAGAACCAGTACTGTATATCTCCCGCATCCGTGTCGATTCTTACGGGTGGTGTATACAGTACTGGTTCTAACCACGAAACAAAGGGTGGTTTAACACCAAAAAAAAAAGATCGTCATAAAATCATATGGTCTGAAATGTGCTGAAAATTATGAAAACACCATTCAGCCAACCGAACATGTCTTACTAAAGTTCAGTCTTGTTAAGAAAATCACGTTTTATGAAGATATATACTATCCCCGTCAAAATCTGCCTGCATTTGATAGAGAAATGGGTTTCTTAGGGTTTCTTAGGGAATTTAGTTCCGTTTTTAGCTATAAAAAATGCATATTCATTAATGGTATTTAGACATATATTCTTTCAAAATGTAAACAACATACAAGTATATATTTTGATACAGTACCATTGGCATAGTAAAAGACAATAATGGAGATGAAAGTGGTTACTGGAGCTGAGGTCATGTTGGGTTGAGATGAGCAAAAAAGACAATATTGGAGATGAAGGTGGTTACTGGAGCTGAGGTCATGTTGGGTTGAGATGAGCAAAAAAGACAATATTGGAGATGAAGGTGGTTACTGGAGCTGAGGTCATGTTGGGTTGAGATAAGCAAAAACGACAATAATGGAGATGAAGGTGGTTACTGGAGCTGAGGTCATGTTGGGTTGAGATGAGCAAAAACGACAATAATGGAGATGAAGGTGGTTACTGGAGCTGAGGTCATGTTGGGTTGAGATGAGCAAAAACTACAATAATGGAGTACCATAGTAGGTAGGAAAATGATTCGTAAATGGTTTTACTCCTTCATCATGACTATTACTCAGAAGGTGTGTAATATTATGATGCTTGGTTGGTAGAGTGGTGGTTTAACTCATTTTTGACGGTCGATGTTTTTTGTGGTAAAAGCAGACCACCCCATTTTTTCTGGGTATAACCAGTACTGTATACCTCCCGCCATCCGTAAAAATCGACACTTTCTCACTTGATAAGTCGAGCTCCCACAGGGATTCGAACCCGCAGCGGTGAGAGCGGAGAAAGGTTTAGACTTTTCTATCCCGGTCACGGAGTATTTTGAAAACACAACAAATTGTTTGAATGATGGAATGTGCACACTTGATTTAAAACACACACCAGCATGCATACTTATCAAGATCATCTTTAAAACATTCGGATTTTAAACCAAACTCTGTCTGTTTCCGCTCTACAAGATATACAGGTATTTTTCACATATCTCGTTACCATGTCGGCCACCTTTAATATTTAAAAATTCAAAATCCCCACAATGTAAAAATTCAAAATCCCCACAGTGTTTAAAAAGTTCAACCAAAGAATATGAATTTTAATTAAAATTATATAAGAAGTTTTGTAGAATGTGATATTTGAAACGTCCTTTAGTGTGATCTACATTTTGTTATGGAGGCCATCCTGGATGACTGGCGGCACCACAACATATATACAAGAACACATGTACAAATAGCATTGCGGCCAAATGTCAATTTTGGACGACGAACTTTTAAAATACTTGATATTAAAGGGCTATCTAAATTAACATGCACATGTACTTTTATAACTAGCTATTTTCTTAGATAACGGGAAAGGATAACTTATCACCAATAGATCTTGACTTTTGTTGAACGGCTTTTTCATGCAGTATATGTACTAAAGGAAAAAAGAAACGCAACTCGGGAATTTGATATACTGCACACTTAAGTCTACGTAATATTCCAGAGAACTGCCAAGCTGTTTTGTAAAACGTTCACAGCTAGCACAGGACAAAACTGTGGTGTTGTATATTTTTGTAATAGTACACTTTGTAGCCCGAATGTCATAACTGTTGAAGCTTTGAACATTTAAGCCATGAGATTGCAAAATGTTTGCTCAGCTGTTTGAGCCAAACGCTTATCCTATCACTAATGAAACTTTGACGGAATAACATTTGATGTGTTATGCGTGTTTCAGTCTTTTTTCCCTAAAAGTAAATGTCTAATGTAGGCATGTAGCATTCTATTAACAGCAGCGTATTATGCATACCAAATATAGCGAAAATTACCGAGTTGCGCTTCTTTTATCCTTAAGTATATTATTTAGAGCTGCATCTAGACAGATTCTACCTTATCGGTCCGTTCGAGGCAATTAAAATAAATCGTCAACGTAGCACTTTGGGAATTAAAATCAATACATATTTGATTAATATTCAACGTAGTTATGGTAGCACTTTTTAAATTAAAAAAACACACACACCAATATATCATTTATTTATAAATCCAGTTATCAATTATGCAGATTCACGATGACGTTAAAAACCAAAGTTTCATATTTATAGTTCCCCAATGACAAACTTTCAGGAAAAACGTTTTTAATCGTAAAAACTGTATCAGATAGATTATATCCAGGTTAAAGGGACATAAGGCAATCCGATGAATGTAGTTTAAAAAGAGGCACACTGCACTCTTGAGGTCTTCAGATTAAAGGGACACAAGGCAATCCGATGTATGTAGTTTAAAAAGAGGCACACTGCACTCTTGAGGTCTTCAGATTAAAGGGACACAAGGCAATCCGATGTATGTAGTTTAAAAAGAGGCACACTGCACTCTTGAGGTCTGCAGATTAAAGGGACACACGGCAAAGCATGTTTTACACATTTTTAAAACAACGCCTCTTAATCTCAGAATCATATATATTGATATGAACCTGTTATATGCGACATAATGTATGTAGTAGCAGAATATAACTTGTGAAATATGAATAATTTAAATTTAGGCTAAAGATTTTCCCACAACAGAAATCTGTATTTTTTTTCCATATTTAAAATATGAAGAGTTCAAGTTATAGAACTTCTTAAAGAATAATAATAACCTCAATAACAGCATGGAAATAGTATTGCTTTCAGAACAATCGTGCCTTAAACTTACAAGGTAAACACTGAGTGAACATATATACGAAGGCAAACACTGAAATGCGTTTTAAAAAATGTTGTTCGGTAAAATGACTTCTGTATTTCCAATGTCAGAATATAAATTGTAAACAGTATTCATTAACAGGGACAGTCGTATCCTTAAATGTGCATAGAAAAGACATTTTGGAATAGCAAATTATAATGCAATTCTGTATTAATTTAGTAAGTAGATTTACGAAGTCGTCTGTTTACAAAAGTATCTATACAAATACAGTCTGGTTGCGGTAAATATTGAAATATTAATATTTGTAATTAAAATGTAATATTAAGATTTTGTCAACATTTTCTAAAAAAATATTTAATTTGATAAGAATTACTAAAACCTCTTAAAAAATACACTCATATCAAACGTAAGCATGACGGAGCATTTCTGATACAACACTTACGCAGTAAATTATATTTATGCACTCATTATTAATGTCCGTTACATTGATTAGGTTACGTTCTGTTTGATGCCGTCATAAGTAGTCTTTAAATTGAATAAAACAGAAGAGCATGTCATTTATTAAAGAAATGACGGAAACTAATCACTGTTCCATTACTAAAGTACAGTACAGCTATTGCGTTATCATGGTTATATATGTGTAGCTGGTAGTATATGGCATAACTCTAACCATGACGGATAAGCCGTTATATTTATTAAATATTATTTTTGAAATATGCTTATGTTTGTTTACTCAGGTTAGATGTACTTCTTGGTATAAACCACCATTTATTTTGCGCTACTGACATCAGTATTAAAATGATTTACTGCAACTTCATATTAAGTATGGATAATGAAACAGTATATATTTTTTTATATAGAACAATAGCGGTCCACCTGAAAAATCACCAGAAAAGGTGCGGTCACAAGTCTTGTAGGAAAAATTTCGTTTGATTACTAATCAGGTCAAGGGTACAGCTGTTTTCATTGATAATTGCTCACAAAGTGTAAGCATAGGGTCGAAGCTTGGACAATGTTCATCAATAATCGAGTAAAACCTTTGAATACACTTCGTATACATACGCCAACAAATTCGAATACAAAGTGGCTATTGTCCACTACTTATATAAAGACACTTTTCAACAAAAAAGAAAGGATTAAGTTTTATAATAGGAACTACATTCTACACCTCGGAATTGGTGGTGGTTAACCTTCTAACTGGACTCCCCGTATGCGCCTCTATAACGCAAGTTACGGGTTTGGACTGACTAAAAGCTAGGCCATCATTTACATTTCTCATTTTTATTGCATTTGTTATCGTAATATGATATATTAATGTGTTTAAAAGGACAACTCTAAATGCCATTGACATATGAGTCTAAATTATTGACTTAACTGGCAACGTTCTGGTACACAAAGAAACCATTAAGGAGAATATATAAAGAAAATACAATGAAATTGTTATTTACATGCTTTGCAAGTTTGTTCTTTTTTTCAATGTATAGGGAGGTTTTTCATACTTCAAACATCCTTATAATGATTATTATCAATTATTATTTGTTGTTTTCAATATTTCGGAATGGATCATTTATTTATTATTACATAACATGTAAACAAACATTTGTTTTAATTGAATTGAATTGGATTTTATAGCTGAACCATCAGTTAAAGTCATATGGCAACTTTTCTAGCTTCCATTTGTGGGCGAAGGCCATTTTTAAAAAGAATCTTTGTATAAATTATTAAGAATTATTTATTTTCGATCAAATGATAATTTTAGTTTAGTTTATTATCCGAAACATATCAAACAATTAAATAAATATATGCACTTAAACACACAAACGTAGGTAACATGGTAAAACATAGAATGTAGCATTCACAGAACACAGTAAAAACGCACAAACACCGCTCAAAACAAGACACCGCATTATAATAATAAATAGACATAACGTATACGACAGCAGAAACATAAACGTGTTGGCAATAGGGCTACCGCTTGAAGCAGTCAGTGGAAAAATGGCCGCTTGGGTTTTAACCAGGTTCTACAGTGCACCAAGACCTCACTCCTACCCTATTGTCATCCCAGTCGAACGGGGGCAGTGTAAATAAAGAAATCCCTGCCAGGCTATGTCCTCTAACAAACTTGGCAGCATTACAAAGTAATCACAATGATTGATGATCATGTATATATGAATATATAAAACAAAATCCTATTAAGCCACTAAACAAGTACTGAATGACTTGGCTGGAACCAGATTATTCGTTAACGGGATTGAAAACAAACAAATAGCGTTACCATTCCTTTCAACAGCTTTGGTAGATGTCATCAAAGATTCCGCAACTTTGTCGAGTCATCGCACAATCAAAGAGGGTCAACCACTAAACATGCAATGTGCTGCAGGGTGGTAGTATCATCAACGTTCTAACACATGTGATAAAGATTGTATGAGCGTGATCATGATAGTCCTGTTTTAGTAATATAAAGGTTACGGATGTTAAAATCCCTCATCTCGCTCGACTACAAGCTATAGAAAAACGAATAAGTTGAGAAACATATACTCCATAAAGTTGACCTGGAAACATCCCGGTATCAATGTGAATAATTCACAATGTCAAAATGGAAATCATCTTTCTTGTCATAGATTTTGCTTATTATTTATCAATTTGAAATCGAGAGATGAACATCTACAAAAGACATCGTCAGAAATTTAGCTTTGTTGAATTGAAGCTATTTCGGAGAAATTAATTAACCTAGAGTACATATTTATACAATTATGGACTTTTCAGCTGTTATACATTTATCCATAATCCACGATGCTCTGCGTTTCTTTATTGAATTACATTTCGCGTTGTTTGTTATCGGATGCCTTTGTGTGCTCTTTTTAATGATTGTCGTTTATGCCATCTGGTTACAAAAACTAATAAAGCGATGTTTTGTTTCATTATTGCTTTATACCATTGGCAAAAGGGTAACCTAGAGTATATATTGGTGGTCGATATACAAAAGAATTTTTCAATTTTTTTGAGAGACATCCTCGCAAAATTAACGTAACTTCTGCAACAGTGGTTTTAAAGTGCGATGTATTTAACAGAGTATGCTTTACTTGTATAACGTGTACGACACTTACATCTATTAAGACGTTACAACTGTGCATTAAAAGGTTTTAATGCCAATACACTAGTGTTTTATTTTATGTACGTTCAGCGTATACATATATCATCGTTTATCATCGTTTATCATCGTTTATCATCGTTTATTTCGTTGGTGGTTTATTCACTTGAACGGCTTAAGGCCAGTAACGTATTTTGTTCTCTCACGAAAGTGGTGGATCAAATAAACGGTTATGAAATGAATAAAGTTAATCCTCAAGATTCGTAGTGTACGCTAATGTGTGCCGTTTAAGCTCAGGTGGATCAAAACAAAAACATAGGATCTCTGTATACTAAGCCTCGTCGGATCAATAAAGATACTTAATAATGTAAATGTTGATTCACTATTACATTAAAAATCTCTCAGAAATATAAAAAACCCAGCAAGAAACATTCCACGACGGACGCATATATCACACAATTGATCTTAAACTGAATGACGACAATCTTAAATTAGTTATTAATCTAGCGTAATCTTGTCTCTAAAAGTACTTGCATTGGAATGTGTAATGTGTCTTCATTATTCTACTATAAGTTTAAATATATTATTGTGAAATATACTCAACAATTATTAAGTTATTCACCTGATTGCTCCATCAATAGTTTATTTACATGAAAGCAGTGATAACACCTTCATCTGCATTGTAAAAAACAAACACTCAACGCAAATTATACATCAACATGTGTGGGGAGCCGCCATATTGTTCACATAGCAACAGTGCACTATTTTCTGTGCCGTTGCCTTCCGTCGGTCAATATGTAAAGATTTTGAACAGACGAAAGCGCCGTGATACCTCACACGAGACGGGATTCCGAAGAATGACGGGATTGGCCGAGCGTTCACGATTGTTACTTAACATTTCATTGAACGACTTCATAGTAACGTGTGAACAAAACAATGACGTCAAATTAATCAAGATGGCGCATAGATTGACATTCGACAGTTGATTCGGACCGTTTGAAAAGTTTTAAATGTGTTTAAAGTTTAGTAGAATAAGGTTGAATAATCGGAACTTTTAAATGTTGGGTACTATAGCGACAGTTATGTTAATACTAATGTTTTAATTTAATATACCGTTCCAAAATAAAACATTTACAAACTATTTAACCCGATATTCATACAAAGACTTACCACACACCCAATGCATTACCACACACTCAGTGAATTACCACACACTCAATGAATTACCACACACTCAATGAATTCCACTCCTTGCTAAGCCAAAATAACGTATTTAGTGTTTAGATAAGTGGTTGTATAAACCTGAAATGTTATAAGAAGCATAATAAATATAGCGAAACTGGACTTTTCAGAAGTTAGTTCCAATAGTGTAGATCCACCCACACACTTTATATTCAAAATGCTATACATACAACTATCTTGCTTCAATCCAAATATATATTGTTAGGTCTACGGCAATAAAAGTTCAAACATCACATTTACTGTTTAAAGCAAATGCTTATTACTAGATATGCAGACTGTTATGTCGTACTATTAGTAATAGATAGAGTCTGGTCTCAGCGAGTTGGCTTATTTAAACACCGAGATGGGCTACGCCCATCTCGGTGTTTAAATAACTAATGAGCTGAGACAGACTCTATCTTTTTTGTAGCATGGTGTACTAGAAACACTGTGACGTCATATTGACCGTACTCTAAATTACAATATCCGGTAGCTGTAGTACGGTAAAGCCACGCCCCTTTAGTTACCCTAAATTAAACGATTTAATGCTCTGCATTCATCAAAGGAAATGTCACCGACCATGCTACAATGAGATATATCAGTGTAACTAAGGAGGGTTCATTGTTTTAGATATATTTGTTTTGTCGACGGTGATTATGTATTTAACGCTTACTACACATGAGTAAAAGCATACACATGTCAAAAGCATACACATGTCAGAAGCATACACATGTCAAAAGCATACACATGTCAGGCGTTTTGAAACTGTTCCTGCTTAAAACAGCCAAAAATATGATCGTTTAATGAGCAATCGTAACAGTTGAACGCGTGTTCTACCCACTGTATTCTCGCCCTCCCCCTGAAACGAAACCAGCACTAAATGACCTACAACAAGTTTGTATTTAATTCACTTTTCTCTTTTGATCCCATTGTATCTATATTTTACGAAAAATGTGCACACTTGAATACTCCCAGTTTCTCATTTCAATAATAAATTTCGATAGGCCCATTGAGAGCTGACGTTAGAGCTGACATTAATCCAAGATTGGCTGATGTATTTGCGACGTAAACAACCACGGATGCGGGATAAATGTCAGATATTTGAAAAGCTAGGACACGCATCACTTTTTGTTGGAATTTTCCTGATGTAATGTTAGCAAAGATCAACAGTGGTGTCAATTATTGCCATTTTATATAATCAAAGTACTGCGTACTAAATGGCGAAAACATAAGTAAGACATGCCAGTCATTTCAGTAAAGCTTCCAAATCAATATTACTTGTGTTTTTTTAGATTGAATATTTTACTTTGTTTTATTTATTTAATTAATTAATAATACACATGTGATTAGAATCAAACAATAATTAAGGTTCTATTTTTCTTCATTTTCCTTTTATTTATCTATTAAATCATATAGCAAAAACAATATTATTGTCTTTTACATTTTTAAGATCGCGCCGCAAATCACGTCAGAAACCGTACCGGTTCCCGCAAATTAAACAGGTGCGCGTTTGCAGCTAACCTACTGAGCAATAGTCTTGATCATCTGCGACGCTTGTTTCAAATACAAAGGTCATATACCACTATTGCGTTTTACATAGGGTTACATTATAGCCTTTTGGCCCTAAAACTCATTTTACATACCCAAGGGAACCTTTTAGGCTACTTTATTTTCAAGAACTATCCTAGACACACTTAAAAAAGTGAAAATAATTGGGGGTTTTGTAATGCTTTCACCTACTTTCGGTTTGATGAAGGTGCTTACAAGAGTTGCAACAATCTAGAGGTTTACCATCACCAATTACATGTAAACCTCCGAGGTGTATCGAAAGTAGTTCCTATAATAAAAAAATCCATCCTTTTTCGATGGAAACGGGCATTATAAGTAGGGGAAAACTGCCCATTTCTATTCGATTTTGTGGTTATATGTATAAGAAGCGTATTAATAGGTTTTACTGGATCACTGATGAACATTTTCGAAATTTCGACTCTATGCTCACACTTTGTGAGCAATGAAAACAGTCGATCAATAAAAACAGCTGTACCCTTGACCTGTTTAGTAAACAAACAAGAACTTTCTTACATGTCTTGTGACCCCACGTTTTCTGGTGATTTTTCAAGTGGAAAAATAGTTTTCTATATGAACATTACACTGCTGCATTATCCATACTTGAGTTGAATTTGCAGCAAATCATTAATATGTGACACTTTAACATTGGTGTCTATGGGGAAAATAATTAGTGCTTTCATACCTATAAGAGATGCGTGCAGTAATTAGGACTCGCTCAGATTCGTACCTAGGGACACTTTTCCGATTACAGTTGGTAAAATAAGCTCAGAAATAAGTTTTCCATAGTTTATTACATATGTTTTGAGCGTTTTTAGTCCAATTTTGTCTATAAAAGCCGTATTTTTGAGTTTCATTTTTTTTCCGTGTTTAAAATGACGTATTGGTGAAGTGTTTGCAGTTGAACTATGTCTTTTTGGTATCAACATGTAGGGTTGCATGTTTGCAACATGTTTTCATGAATTAAATCTGCATGACAACATGTTTGGTAGGCATGAAACCACTAAATCTTTCCCCTACCCCCCTAAAATAGGATACTGTGAAAAATGAAGATTTGTGTAAAAGGTGAAATATTATTCCTTATCATTCAAACTCGTCTTGGTAGCGTTCAGCTAGTATCAATTCTGATTTTAGCGGTATTTTTGGCATTATTAAGCTCGTATTCGCTACTATAATCAGGTATGGTACCACCAATTTTGAAGAATTTGACTGAAAAATCAATTTTGGCATGAAAATCGACATAAATTGACATATTCATCGTCCTAATTGTACCTTAAATGCATATTTTATTTATGTCCATTGAATGTTCTAAACATTTGATCTATTTAATATGGTGTATTGTCAAGAAGTGCCGTTTGGTATGACAACTCAGATAGTGTAATATTAAAATAAATATCTCTGACTTTTGTCAATTTCAGACTATTGTCCTTGGTATTCACAAGACCATATCTCGGCAAATAATCATTCGATTTGCATGAAGTAGGTGTTTTTAAGCTTGTTATGAAAATGACAACACAAAATCCTCATTTAAGAAACATCTGAACATGTTTTCTCCTCTTATAGGTTTACCATCACCAATTACATGTAAACCTCCGAGGTGTAGTCGAATGTAGTTCAATGTAGTTCCTATAATAAAAAGTAATCCCTCCTTTTTCGATGGAAACGGGCATTATAAGTAGGGGAAAACTGCCCATTTCTATTCGATTTTGTGGTTATATGTATAAGAAGCGTATTAATAGGGTTTACTGGATCACTGTTGAACATTTTCGAAATTTCGACTCTATGCTTACACTTTGTGAGCAATGAAAACAGTCGATCAATAAAAACAGCTGTACCCTTGACCTGTTTAGTAAACAAACAAGAACTTTCTTACATGTCTTGTGACCCCACGTTTTCTGGTGATTTTTCAAGTGGAAAAATAGTTTTCTATATGAACATTACATGCTGCATTATCCATACTTGAGTTGAATTTGCAGCAAATCATTAATATGTGACACTTTAACATTAGTGTCTATGGGGAAAATAATTAGTGCTTTCATACCTAGACACATCGTCGGACTGAGATACTGCGTTCAGTTAAATATGTCTGGCTTGAAATATATGGTAACATCCGTGTGGTGCGCTAAAACGATGTATCCGGTCTATGAGCGATAGCATATGGCTGAAAACTTCGCCAAAAAACATTAAGCCCGAGTTAATGTAGTAGTGCCATTACATTCAGAATACCTTAAAGCTCTACTCGCTATATTTTCAATGGTACTAACTCATGAATATGAATGAAGCAGTTTCAGTTAGACGACCAACATGTCGGTATAAAAGCCAGCAAGCACACGACAACCTTGAAATAGCTATCAAGCAATACATTTAGCATCTAAGTTTATTATTCCAGTCTCATTTTAACATTAAACCTGACTGCCTATAATTAAAAAAGGTATTTTTTTTGAGGAGATTTCAATTTGTTTTCTTTATTTTTAGAACAAAGGGTTTAAAAACATCACGATTAACGTGCTCCTTTAAACTTATAACAGTATTTGTACCTGTGTACCTGTGTGTGTCGTCAGTCAGTCAGCGGCGTTGGACTTAGTGTCTGGCTCTGTATATCGGTTACCGCGGAGTGGCCTAGTGGTAGAGCGTCCCACTCGCAGGCGGGAGGTCGTGGGTTCAATCCCAGAGCGGCTCTTAACAGAGACTCCACAACAATGGCACAAGTAGACTCCTGTCTTTTAGGGCAAACTATGGTATGTTTCTGATGTAATTTTAAAAAAAAAGTAACAAGAACGGATATTCCACTTTGTTTAATAAATAACATTAATACTATATTGGTCTACATTCCCTGTCAGAAACTTTCATTTAAAACCACCGTAACACGTGTGTGATCAGAATGTCTATACAAAATAACGATAATGACAAAATACTTTTCCCTTATCTCAAAATGTCACAAACGCTGACTCCACTTCCTCTCCAGCAGACGCATTATTTACACAGGAAACAGATCACCCATGATTTGATAATCGACTCCAACCGTTTTTACGACACAAGTACTGATACTCCGTATTTTATTTAATCATAGCATTTATCTATTACCGTTTCGGTAACTTTTTGAATCGAATAGGCCGAAAATAGAAATTATTTGTAGGTAGCGCGGTTGATTGCATAACAACATCCTGTGGCATTCATCTGCAATCTTCACAAACAACTTAAGAGAACTTATTTTGTCAATACGTCAATAAACTTTATTATACCTCACTGTAAACACTCCATGTAAAGTCCCCATACCCTGCCGGATTGATATTTCGCGCTATCACCCTCATGGAGTCACGTATAGCGGTGATATCGCGCTATCACCCTCATGGAGTCACGTATAGCGGTGATATCGCGCTATCACCCTCATGGAGTCACGTATAGCGGTGATATCGCGCTATCACCCTCATGGAGTCACGTATAGCGGTGATATCGCTAAATATCATCCCGCTAGCTTTTTGAAAAGCTCGGTTCTAAAAATAGATGTTTTCAACAACAACAACACGTTTTTCTTCATTATCGAGTATATTACGAGTATTTGTTCGGGATAATAAAATAAATATCACATCCTCTTGAGTGTGCCAGTGGATATTATGTCGACCGAGGCGATAGCCGAGGTAGACACATTATCATTTCGAGGGTTGATAATATCCACTGGCACCCTCAAGAGGATGTGATATTTACATAATACACGTTTTTTGTTTGAATTCTCATAAGGTAAATGATCACCATTCGTTTCAATTATTGCCATTTTATATAAAAACCTTAAATATGTACACGCTATATTTTAAATGGTATTAACTCATGAATATGAAGCTATTTCAGTAAGACGAACATCCAAAATGTGTTAAAAATAACTCAAGATCAGGAGTAGTAGTGCAATTATTGCTATTATTCACATACTCGTATCAATTATTGCTATTATTCACATACTCGTATCAATTATTGCTATTATTCACATACTCGTATCAATTATTGCTATTATTCACATACTCGTATCAATTATTGCTATTATTCACATACTCGTATCAATATAAAAGCCAAAGATAGAGTCTATCCATAGTATTTCGGCATATTCGTCTCTACTTAAACCCTTGTACTTACACAGAAGGGAGCACAATGTCCTATTTCGCATTATGCCAATATGAACGTCGAGAAAATATTAGTTATGCTGACAATAATTATGGCATATACTGTTGTTGCTTTGCTATTCATGTTAAAGTTATACCAATATGAAATAAAAATCATTGTATGTGAAAACTTTGAATAGTAAACAAAAAAAATAATTTATACCCACTTAACTGTTAATTTGAGGATTAAGTCTGATTTTATATGTAAAAGTCACATATAGATAAGTTCAATCGGCTAATTAAAGTGGTCGACGTCAATGCACACATAACTATCGATGCAAGGTCAAGGTTCGCTCCTTTCCGAAAATGTATGGTATTGTCCTGTTTATTTTTGCAAAATTAAAAGAAGTAACACAAAGGGCTATTCCTCTTTCATTTACAGGGACTGGAGACAATCTGGAAGAGTACTGGGTGACATACAAACACACAATCTGGAAGAGTACTGGGTGACATACAAACACACAATCTGGAAGAGTACTGGGTGACATACAAACACACAATCTGGAAGAGTACTGGGTGACATACAAACACACAATCTGGAAGAGTACTGGGTGATATACAAACATACAATCTGGAAAAGTACTGGGTGACATACAAACAAAAAATCTGGAAGAGTACTGGGTGACATACAAACACACAATCTGGAAGAGTACTGGGTGACATACAAACACACAATCTGGAAGAGTACTGGGTGACATACAAACACACAATCTGGAAGAGTACTGGTGACATACAAACACACAATCTGGAAGAGTACTGGGTGACATACAAACACACAATCTGGAAGAGTACTGGGTGACATACAAACATACAATCTGGAAAAGTACTGGGTGACATACAAACAAACAATCTGGAAGAGTACTGGGTGACATACAATCACACAATCTGGAAGAGTACTGGGTGACATACAAACACACAATCTGGAAGAGTACTGGGTGACATACAAACATACAATCTGGAAAAGTACTGGGTGACATACAAACAAACAATCTGAAAGAGTACTGGGTGACATACAATCACACAATCTGGAAGAGTACTGGGTGACATCATACAAACACACAACCTGGAAGAGTACTGGGTGACGTACTATCACACAATCTGGGTGACGTACAAACACACAATCTGGAAGAGTACTGGGTGACATACAAACACACAATCTGGAAAAGTACTGGGTGACATACAAACACACAATCTGGAAAAGTACTGGGTGACATACAATCACACAATCTGGAAGAGTACTGGGTGACATACACACACAATCTGGAAGAGTACTGGGTGACATACAAACACACAATCTGGAAGAGTACTGGGTGACATACAAACATACAATCTGGAAAAGTACTGGGTGACATACAAACAAACAATCTGAAAGAGTACTGGGTGACATACAATCACACAATCTGGAAGAGTACTGGGTGACATCATACAAACACACAACCTGGAAGAGTACTGGGTGACGTACTATCACACAATCTGGGTGACGTACAAACACACAATCTGGAAGAGTACTGGGTGACATACAAACACACAATCTGGAAAAGTACTGGGTGACATACAAACACACAATCTGGAAAAATACTGGGTGACATTCAATCACACAATCTGGAAGAGTACTGGGTGACATACACACACAATCTGGAAGAGTACTGGGTGACATACAAACACACAATCTGGAAGAGTACTGGGTGACATACAATCACACAATCTGGAAAAGTACTGGGTGACATACAATCACACAATCTGGAAGAGTACTGGGTGACATACAAACACACAATTTGGAAAAGTATTGGGTGACATACAAACACACAATCTGAAAGAGTACTGGGTTAAATAAAAACACACAATCTGGAAACACACAATCTGGAAGAGTACTGGGTGACATACAAACACACAATCTGGAAGAGTACTGGGTGACATACAAACACACAATCTGGAAGAGTACTGGGTGATATACAAACATACAATCTGGAAAAGTACTGGGTGACATACAAACAAAAAATCTGGAAGAGTACTGGGTGACATACAAACACACAATCTGGAAGAGTACTGGGTGACATACAAACACACAATCTGGAAGAGTACTGGGTGACATACAAACACACAATCTGGAAGAGTACTGGTGACATACAAACACACAATCTGGAAGAGTACTGGGTGACATACAAACACACAATCTGGAAGAGTACTGGGTGACATACAAACATACAATCTGGAAGAGTACTGGGTGACATACAAACAAACAATCTGGAAGAGTACTGGGTGACATACAATCACACAATCTGGAAGAGTACTGGGTGACATACAAACACACAATCTGGAAGAGTACTGGGTGACATACAAACATACAATCTGGAAAAGTACTGGGTGACATACAAACAAACAATCTGAAAGAGTACTGGGTGACATACAATCACACAATCTGGAAGAGTACTGGGTGACATCATACAAACACACAACCTGGAAGAGTACTGGGTGACGTACTATCACACAATCTGGGTGACGTACAAACACACAATCTGGAAGAGTACTGGGTGACATACAAACACACAATCTGGAAAAGTACTGGGTGACATACAAACACACAATCTGGAAAAGTACTGGGTGACATACAATCACACAATCTGGAAGAGTACTGGGTGACATACACACACAATCTGGAAGAGTACTGGGTGACATACAAACACACAATCTGGAAGAGTACTGGGTGACATACAAACATACAATCTGGAAAAGTACTGGGTGACATACAAACAAACAATCTGAAAGAGTACTGGGTGACATACAATCACACAATCTGGAAGAGTACTGGGTGACATCATACAAACACACAACCTGGAAGAGTACTGGGTGACGTACTATCACACAATCTGGGTGACGTACAAACACACAATCTGGAAGAGTACTGGGTGACATACAAACACACAATCTGGAAAAGTACTGGGTGACATACAAACACACAATCTGGAAAAATACTGGGTGACATTCAATCACACAATCTGGAAGAGTACTGGGTGACATACACACACAATCTGGAAGAGTACTGGGTGACATACAAACACACAATCTGGAAGAGTACTGGGTGACATACAATCACACAATCTGGAAAAGTACTGGGTGACATACAATCACACAATCTGGAAGAGTACTGGGTGACATACAAACACACAATTTGGAAAAGTATTGGGTGACATACAAACACACAATCTGAAAGAGTACTGGGTGAAATAAAAACACACAATCTGGAAACACACAATCTGGAAGAGTACTGGGTGACATACAAACACACAATCTGGAAGAGTACTGGGTGACATACAAACACACAATCTGGAAGAGTACTGGGTGATATACAAACATACAATCTGGAAAAGTACTGGGTGACATACAAACAAAAAATCTGGAAGAGTACTGGGTGACATACAAACACACAATCTGGAAGAGTACTGGGTGACATACAAACACACAATCTGGAAGAGGTCTGGGTGACATACAAACACACAATCTGGAAGAGTACTGGTGACATACAAACACACAATCTGGAAGAGTACTGGGTGACATACAAACACACAATCTGGAAGAGTACTGGGTGACATACAAACATACAATCTGGAAAAGTACTGGGTGACATACAAACAAACAATCTGGAAGAGTACTGGGTGACATACAATCACACAATCTGGAAGAGTACTGGGTGACATACAAACACACAATCTGGAAGAGTACTGGGTGACATACAAACATACAATCTGGAAAAGTACTGGGTGACATACAAACAAACAATCTGAAAGAGTACTGGGTGACATACAATCACACAATCTGGAAGAGTACTGGGTGACATCATACAAACACACAACCTGGAAGAGTACTGGGTGACGTACTATCACACAATCTGGGTGACGTACAAACACACAATCTGGAAGAGTACTGGGTGACATACAAACACACAATCTGGAAAAGTACTGGGTGACATACAAACACACAATCTGGAAAAGTACTGGGTGACATACAATCACACAATCTGGAAGAGTACTGGGTGACATACACACACAATCTGGAAGAGTACTGGGTGACATACAAACACACAATCTGGAAGAGTACTGGGTGACATACAAACATACAATCTGGAAAAGTACTGGGTGACATACAAACAAACAATCTGGAAGAGTACTGGGTGACATACAAACACACAATTTGGAAAAGTATTGGGTGACATACAAACACACAATCTGAAAGAGTACTGGGTGAAATAAAAACACACAATCTGGAAACACACAATCTGGAAGAGTACTGGGTGACATACAAACACACAATCTGGAAGAGTACTAGGTGACATACAAACACACAATCTGGAAGAGTACTGGGTGACATACAAACACACAATCTGGAAGAGTATTGGGTGACATACAAACACACAATATGGAAGAGTACTGGGTGACATACAATCACACAATCTGGAAGAGTACTGGGTGACATACAAACACACAATCTGGAAGAGTACTGGGTGACATACAATCACACAATCTGGAAGAGTACTGGGTGACATATAAACACACAATCTGGAAGAGTACTGGGTTACATACAAACACACAATCTGGAAGAGTACTGGGTGACATACAAACACACAATTTGGAAGAGTACTGTGTGACATACAATCACACAATCTGGAAGAGTACTGGGTGACATACAAACACACAATCTGGAAGAGTACTGGGTGACATACAAACACACAATCTGGAAGAGTACTGGGTGACATACAATCACACAATCTGGAAGAGTACTGGGTGACATACAAACACACAATCTGGAAGAGTACTGGGTGACATACAAACACAAGATAAAACCTCATATTGAGCTTCAGTTTCATATGGAAAGTGCACATGCATTAAATAAGCCGCATGATTAAATTAGGTTAAATTATTATTTATGAAAATGTTTGGACGGGAAAACACGATGACTCCCTGCCATGTATTTGTGTTTCTTTACCATCAATAATAATTCCTATGGGGTTCATATCGGTAGCAAATGAACATATTTAGAGATTAATACATGGGTGATGCGTTATTGCCCGTCATATCAGCCCGAGACCCCAATATCGGCCCGAAGGCTATAGCCTTCGGGCCGATATTGGTCGAGGGCCGATATGACGGGCAATAACGCCTCACCCATTTTTTAAATCTTTTTATCATATAAATACGCATTTTCTCATATATATATATATACCCATATACAGTATATAATGTGAATTAAATTAATTTCAGTTGAACCGATGAGCCAAATTACCCATTTCCAAATAGATATAACATACTGTACACATAGTTAGGCCTAGATTTTTACATTTTCTAAAAAAAAAAAGTTTCTAGTGGCGTACTGTATCTGCTTTTAGGCACTGCAAATCACGACCGAAAACCTTTTTCCTGATAGGCTATGCTCTTTTTATCCCCAAAAATGTCTCCCAAAACTCGTCAGAGTGCACCATTTTACCAGCGGAAAAAGGTTTAAATATCGGTTATTCTTAATGATTAAGCCTTTTAAAATAATATGACATACTGTACACATAATCAAGCGTTACGATTGTAATATTAAGATAAAGTGTTTACCTTTACTTAGTATCTGTTTAAATCCGCTGTTTATTTACATTCGTTGAGACGTTATGGTTTAAAAAAGTGACGTCATGTAATTAGAGGTTATTAACTGGGGTAGGTGTGCCTCTTTGTGATATTGGCCCGAGATAGCCATATGAGGCCCGAGAGCTTTAGCTCGAGGGCCTCATATGGCTGTCGAGGGCCAATGTCACAAAGAGGCACACCTACCCCAGTTAATGACCTGTTTATTACATGTGTAACCAAAACACTATTATTTTGGATAGATTTTTAGATCTAAATTGCGCGAAGTCATTTTAAATACCTTTTATCTACTTGTGTATTTTTTTTTTAAAATATGACTCTTTATTTAGATCCATTTTTATTCATTGATTTATAAGAATAAAATAAACGTATGACGTTAATATATCGCAATAATAGGATGTGCCATTTGAAATCGGCAATTCGGTACCTTGTTTTCACCCCTTAATTAAAATTACACAGAAACGTTTCTGACGTAATCTTTGTAACAAAATCGTCATAATGGTGACGTTGTGTTTGCCAGTGACGTTTTATTCCACGTCATTGACTTTGTCAGTTTTTTTTGCGTTTACGTTTGAGCTTGTAGAAGAAAGGAAATTTCAAATGGCATTTGGTTTCGCAAATATAATTTAAGGATAAAAAGGTAGGTGATTATTTTTTATTTCACATACAGTACAGTACAGTACAGTACTAGTACAGTATGTATTGTTTCCTGGATGAGTTTTATTTAAAATGTAATTGAGACCCGAACGGCAGTACTGGTCGGGGGCCACTTTCTTTTTTGTACCGCTTCTTTACTGTTTGGTTGTTTCTTGTTTCCAATCGTCAGTGCTACTGAGTAAACGTCTGTCGATAAGTTACACCGCGTTAGCAATTTGCATTGTAAAGATCAGGTTTTAAATGAGAATTATGGAAACTGGGCTTGGACGGAAACTGGGCTTGGACGGAAACTGGTCCCTAAACAGTATATATTATAATAGGTTGTTGAAGACATTTCGATCAAAAACAAAGAGTTGATAATGTACATGTACTGTATAATTGTATAGGTTAAATCTAACACACAATCGCCAAAACTATTTTCAACATTTCCGAGCCAGTCATATTTTTTTCACGTCATATTGTAGGGTGATTTAGACCGAGTCGTTCTAATCTTGTTTTTCACAATTTCATTATTTAATGTCCGTTCTCATCTTTTTTCGGCTACTAACAATCTCCTGCGTGTACTCCTAGCGAGCATTCTGGCTGCCATTTTCAACCGTCGCAGTTGTCGTTGGATGCACGTGCCGATACACGATATGACTGGTTCGTGGTCGATTATTAAAAATATATCTACAATTTAATGCTAAATGGATGTAACGCAGTCTAGATTTAATATGGACTTTCGGCCCGGCATATGGGTTTTTTGGCCCTTCATATGGATTTTTGACCCGCCGTTTCACGCGCTTATCTAATATGACCGCAGAGACAATGCCTGTATTACACGAAAAACAGGCCGTTTTTGTTACTATATATAGTAACACATGTAATAATGCACCTATCAATATTTTGCCCCAGGGGGGGGGGGCGGCGGGCATACAGGGGACTTTAGATAAGAAGACGGTCCCCGATAGGCGGGAGTTTGACACGCCGAATTATTCCGGGTCCCGGGAAATAGACTGGCCGGATTTTACGACTCGGTACCCGGGATTTAGACAAACCATTTGTATTAACAAAATGGCGGAAATTTTGAAAAAAATGGAAGCGTTTAAATCACATTTTTCTGTCCAAGACATGTGTGACTGGGTTCGGGTAATATCCCCAGACCTGTCTTAGATATTTAAAGGTATACAGGAAATGTTCTTATTCATTTCTGTTGACGTACAGTATATGTATTTTCTTCGTAATGCCATTCTATTGTCGTGTGTTTTCGCGATGACCTTCACGGTCCCAATCAAAGGAAGATAGACGAATTTGTTACGAAAATAGAAAAAATGTTTTTAAGCCTTATGTAATTGATTTCCAAAAATATGTAGGAATCTATCCCATGTAACAAAGTCTGCATTATTCATAGACTTAATTAAGTAATCTATATTTCAGATATTGTTGTTGAACTGTCAAGATTTGGGCGGAAGAGAAAGAGGCGGATGTTTAGTGAATTTGTTATGTAAAAAAACAAAATAAAATATGAAATTTACAGTGTGCTGTAACTTTTTACCTTCATTGCTTTCTATCAGAATACTAAAGTATTTAAAATAAATTGATGCTAGGTTTTTCTCCATAAACCATTGGTTAAACTGTCGAATTGCTGACATTGTTTTGGCTGATTTGTAGCCAGTTCATGGTGGAAAAATGCTAAACTGGCAATATTGGCGCTAGCTTGCTTCACCCCCGGGGCATTTGATTCACAACATCTCCCACTATGGGGATTTAGACAAAATTATTGGCTCTAGGGTGGGGAATTAGACCCCAAAAAGAAAGGATTGTCTAATTCCCCTGGGTCTGCCCGCCGCCCCCCCCCCCCCCCTGGGGCAAAATATTGATAGGTGCATAACGTTCGTTACGTCATCGTAAACAGGAAAGAAAATCAGGGGCGCAGCCAGTGGGAAGGTCGGAACCGTTCCATTTTTTCCCTAATATATATTTCTATAGAAAGCAATCTCCAATACTCGTAAAGATCATGTGACCGGTTATTGGCCCGGTCAGGTGACCGGGCCAATATGGATATGCATTTTCGGCCCGGTCACATGACCTAAATTTGGCGTATCGGACCGCATTTCTGATACGGCTCATTTCTCGAGAGCTTTATTGTAGGGTAATTTTGTGCATATTGCGGGCCAAAAATGCGTATATATATGATAATAATACATAAAACTGTAGATAGATAGCTAAACAATAATTAATTATAGCCTTAAAGCATCATATGATTAATATCGATGATTTATGCATCGAAAAGTCGTATTTTGCCAAACTATTTTATTAAATATCCATATCTGTATAGTCTTTCAAAAGGAAAGTTAATTCAATATTAAATACATAGTAACTCTTCTTCAAAAAGAAGAGTTACTATTTATGTAATACTATTTATTTAATATATTTCATTAAAAAAACTAAATCGATTATTATAGGACCGATTTAAATGTATAATTATGTACATCGAATATGCAACTTAAACACATTATGACGATTGTATGCGTGTTTGGATTGACACCAGTTATTCTTCCAGATCGCCCCCAGCTCCTTTAACAATGATGTAACATCAATACACGGTGAACAATCAATCCAGCCCAACCAGCTCCTTTTACATGTAACATAATACACGGTGAATAATCCGCCCAGCCCAATCAGCTCCTTTAACATTTTACATCAATACACGGTGAACAATCCATCCAGCCCAGCCAGCTCCTTTAACATGTAATATCAATACACGGTGAACAATCAATCCAACCCAACCAGCTCCTTTAACATGTAACATCAATACACGGTGAACAATCAATCCATCCCAAAAACCTTCAATTAAAACAGCCAGAACACGTGTGTCATGAGAAAGACTATAGAGTAATAAAGGATAATGACAAAGCACTTTTTTTTTCCTTATCTCAGAATGTCAGAAACGCTGACTTATTTCCTCCCAAGCAGACCATTATTTACACAGGAACAGATAACCCATGATTTGTAAATCAACTCCAAACGTTTTTACGAAACTGGTAACCTGTCTTTTATTCAATCATAGCATTTTTCTCTCAGTCAAGTTTTAAATCGATAAAACCGAAAAAGAAAAAGTAAATAGTTTTTCAGGAAGTGCTTTCGATTACATAACTACATGCAGTGGTAGTCATGTTCAGTCTTCACAAACAACTCATACGAAATTGTTTTGTCAATACAGCAAACAACGATTTGCGATCAGAAAGTGGTGTAATTATTACATTTCCCCAGCAATCCATTATTATATAAGCAGTATCAACCTGAAGCCATCAAGTTACTATTTAGAGTTTTTTTTAAAGAATTTAAAGAGATTTTCACTCGTCCTATGGGATCACCGATACCAATATAGGGGGCTTTGAAGTAGAATACCGCTTAAGCCGGTGCTAGGCGGCGTTACAGGTGTTACTTCCTATATTACCTCTCATGAGCAGACTCAATAAAACCGAGTCTGCTACTTGATTCCCTTGGTTGTGTTTGCTGCTTTCAAAGGATCATTCTTATCAGTATTTACTGAAGTTTGTTTAATGAAATTGCAGATTAACACATCTACGTAAAATGTTCAAGATGTATCAAATAATGGCAGATCCTTTTAAAGTAATAGTTAAATAGATAAATACCAAAATAAAACAACAAAAACAACAACAAAAGCACGCACGTATGCACCGCACGCACGCACGCACGCACACACACACAAACAAACAAACCAACAACAACAAACTACAACTGTAAAAAACACACACAAACACCAATTATTTCCCCTTGTAATTGTTGTTTGTTGTATGCGTGTTTATGGCTGACTGTGTTCTGTGAATGCTACATTTCCTATTCGAGGCTTTTTTTAAATACATACACATGTATATTTAGCAATATATCTACCTATATGCAACTATATATAATATGAATATATAAACCTTCATATACTCAACACAATGTATAACGCAATACGTCCGATTTCCCTTCTATTTTCAATGTAAATATGCGGTACTGTTGCATGGTACAAACGAACTTATAGCTGTACAATTGTGTCAATATTTTTTGTGCGATTTTTAGCAAAATAAATTCATCTTACATTCTGGAAAGACAAAATAATGTTTCCAGTTTAAGAACCAGCATTTTACTTTTTTTTCTTTTCTTTTTTGTTATTGAAAATCAACAAAATGAATTCCAAAGGATTTAAGTTGAATTCACTCTGTTGAGTTTTCGTTAAACATAAATGCTTTATTTCTGCAGATTATGTCATGCTAACATTATTTCACATGCATGCATGACTAATAGATTTTCTTCAAATCAACACAAATAATGAAAAGAAAATACATCGGTAGTACAGTCAATAATACCATACGTTTATATTGAAACATAGAAGGAAGATTGGATTGTTGCGTTATAACTTATGTTGGGTATGTATGGCGGGGACGTGAGGAATAGTAGACATCTTACCAGTATGGCGGGGACGTGAGGAATAGTAGACATCTTACCAGTATGGCGGGGACGTGATGAATAGTAGACATCTTACCAGTATGGCGGGGACGTGAGGAATAGTAGACATCTTACCAGTATGGCGAGGACGTGAGGAATAGCAGACATCTTACCAGTATGGCGGGGACGTGAGGAATAGTAGACATCTTACCAGTATGACGAGGACGTGAGGAATAGTAGACATTTTATCAGTATGGCGAGGACGTGAGGAATAGTAGACATCTTACCAGTATGGCGGGGACGTGAGGAATAGTAGACATCTTATCAGTATGGCGAGGACGTGAGGAATAGCAGACATCTTACCAGTATGACGAGGACGTGAGGAATAGTAGACATCTTACCAGTATGGCGAGGACGTGAGGAATAGTAGACATCTTACCAGTATGGCGGGGACGTGAGGAATAGTAGACATCTTACCAGTATGGCGAGGACGTGAGGAATAGCAGACATCTTACCA
Organism: Cyrtodaria siliqua; assembly: GCA_037043455.1. Lineage (NCBI taxonomy): Eukaryota > Metazoa > Mollusca > Bivalvia > Adapedonta > Hiatellidae > Cyrtodaria > Cyrtodaria siliqua. The sequence continues at coordinate 70,502 of JAWPHD010013109.1, forward strand.
CTAGATCGCGGAGGGTATGTATGGCGAGAATGTGAGGAATAGTAGACATCTTACCAGTATGCCGAGGACGTGAGGAATAGTAGATATCTTACCAGTATGGCGGGGACGTGAGGAATAGTAGACATTTTACCAGTATGGCGAGGACGTGAGAAATAGTAGACATCTTACCAGTATGTCGGGGACGTGAGAAATAGTAGACATCTTACCAGTATGACGAGGACGTGAAGAATAGTAGACAT